>CAUOPZ010000311.1:7500-17500 GCA_963457665.1 Thysanoteuthis rhombus
GGTTGTAAAAAAGGAATAAGGTACTGAATTCCAGGCCTAACAAGGAAAAGATAACATCCAAATCTCACGTTATAAAAGTTGCTGCTATCAAAGAAAGAAATGTCTCTTTACTACCATTGCATTCAAATAGTATACTTGAGAGACCAACTGAAACATGAACCACATCAAGGATTTCAGCATCCCCAAAATACTTTGAATTGATCAGAGTATGTGGTTAGATGATATTAACTTATGTATATATCTTAAAGGAAAAGGAAGTCATCTGGCCTTTTTCATTGCTGCTCAATCTATGTAGTCACTTGGAAATTTTTCAGAATCCTTGAAAGACCTACAATTACAAATGCATTGTGAATATTTCTTCATCAATGGTTTTATGGATATTACAAAGTCATAATTTAATAGGAATTCTTGTTTCATTTTTGATTTTGAAACATTTTCCTTCTCAAATGTGAACCATTGTGAAATTTCTCCAGAAATTAATTGATAGACCTTGTGAAATAGAGTGAATGTATTACCAGTTGGTGGTGTCTACATACAAGTGTGGATCAATGTCCATAGCTTGACACATAATCATCTGTTGGATTTCAATCCAAAATTTTCACTGTATAATGTTCAAACGATGTGATTAAAATTCATCGCTGAATTAAGTGCATTGATAAAGGAGATAGCAATAGAAAAAATGTTGTTTTTTTCATCATTAGGCAACAGCAACATTGATGTACATACATGGTGTTAAAATCATGGAGTAATAACAATGCACATTCTAAATAATAATTTTTCTGGAATTAATTCATTATGACATTTGGAGAAAATTGCGATTTAATTTTCGTATGTGTCTATGACTGAATTATAAAATAGGATATAAATTATATCGTTTTTTTTTGTTGTTTTTTCAGTTAAAAACAAATTAAATTCCATTGTCAAATGTATTTCTGAATGTATTAATTTTTATAATTTTTTTTTCTTTTCCCAGGTCTTTTACAAAGAATTGAGTGAGAAAGAGAATATGATGGAAGATGTAAGAAAGAAGGCCAATGAACTGATCAAGAGTCGAAATTCTGTTGCTGGTGTAGAATCTGTGCAAGAACAATTAACCAAACTAGGTACTAGTTTCTTTTTATTCTTTACTGTAATTTTTGGCAGAACATTTTTTCCGCAATTAGGAAATAATTTAATTCTAAAAGAATTAACTAGTTTAAAATTTAATTTTATTGAAGACAAAAAAAGCAGCTTGCCCAGAAAAAAGTTTTAAATAGTTTTTGGTCAAATAATAGTCAAGAAACCCAAAAATTGCAACTTTTCCAAGTCAAAATTGCTAATCTGCCTGAAAAATTTGAAAATTTGGATGCTATGAAATCACATCAAGATATTGTATTATATATATATATATATATATATATATATATATATATATATATATATATATATATATATATATATGTATAAAATGTGTGTGTGTATTCATCCAACCAGGATTTTACCATTTTTTGAAAAACTTGGCCAGGCTAGTTGCTAAACAACTAAACATCAATTCACAAAGAATCATGACCCCCCCCCCTCCCCATTGATGTAGGTTAGAATTCACAATCTCAACCCATCCACATGCACCTCCTCACTCATCAATATACAAATGATAACACATACATGCGTAGACTAAACATTTATTTAGCCCAACTAATGTACACTCCTAGAGATCCATATTCACACACTAGTAGAATGGTCATCACACACACACACACTACCAACGCATCACCACACATGCAGTTGACAAGCCCACCGATCACACATTCACGCACATAGAATCGCAATGACACATATCACCAGCACATACACTAATTTCAAGAAGAATCAAACATACACACATGCTGTAGTCTCTCATACATACGCAGTGATATCAAAGTTCCCATTCCCTAGCATCAACTCAATTTGATCTTCCCACACCACCACATAGATATGAATTATATACATATATACCTCCATCCAAAATTTTAAATACTTTGGAGGCATAGTTTGTCATAATGGATAGAAAGAGAGGGTCAAGTACTGAAGCATAATTACATTATGTATAGAATCCCCCCTCCTCTGCTCAAAAACATGTGTTTCTGAATGATTTCACGATGAGGTCAATAACAATACTTCAAAGCTGTAGTTTCGTACAAAGGACAAAGGGAGGGTCCAGTTGAGAAGTATATGTGTATATACACTATAGACAGAATATCAATTATACAATTCTTGAAATTTCATGTAAGAAAAAGGATCTTCTCAATATATTTCAACCAAAATACTTGAAAGGTGACTTGATCTGTCCCAAAACATGCAGGTTTTCAGTAGCACAATGTGCTCCCTTCCACTAAATTCCTTTGAAAATTATTGAGAACATTTGGAGATATTATGCTGTGTTCTTATAGCTATGATATGGGGAAGTGGACTGTAGAAAATTCCTGGATCCACCTGAATATGTATACATCTCTTCCTACAAAATCTTATTGAGATCATGGAAAATTCCTGGATCTGCTCCAAAATGTAAATGCTTCTTCCTTAGCCCTCCCTCCCATAAAATTAAATGAAATCAATTGATAACTTATGGAGTCAGTAACTGTATTTGCAATGCAAGGGAGGTGACTGGGAAAAATTCCTTTTCCCTTCTACAAAATTCAACAGAAATTCTTTGACATTTGAGAAATTATGACCAAAAGGAAAGGTCCAGTTCCGCCTTGTAATTGACCTCCCACTTCACTCTTACTAAAACATAATGTAACTGATGAGAAGCATGTGGATTTATTTCAATTTCTAAGTTACAGTACCCCCAAAAATAGGATGGGGGAATAAAAAGATTCTGCTTACTATGCAACTTTTTTGTTGGGTTATGATTATATGCATAAAGAAAAACTCAATCTGTGATCAGTTTCTTCTGATGAAAATCTGTTGATGCATATATCAATAGTTGTGTTATTCCATAATATGATATCTTAAGATTACTAAAAAGTATTCAAATGGATACACCATACAAAGAATTGGCAAACCAGTAGCTTTTGAATATTGATTTAATTTTTTTTCAATAAATCTGATGAGGAAATTTTTTTGTATTTGCTGTTATTCAGAAACAAATTGGTCATCATTGAAGACTAAATCTGAAAATGAACAAAAGAATCTGGAGGAAGTTATTGCTGACCTACGAGATTTCCGTGAATCTGGTCATCAATTAGACACTTGGTTGGCTCAGAAAGAAAAGATGATTGCTGTCCTTGGACCCCTGGCCATCGACCCATCAATGATCCAAAATCAAATGGAACAAGTGAAGGTATGAGAATTTTTTCAATTTCTGTTAATGGTAAAATCGTAGCTGTTCATTTTTTCTTCAACATTGTTTCAAGTTTGTTTAATATCATAGCTTTTAGTAGAGCCATGTTTGTCTCAACTATCTTCTTCCTACGTTTCTTTTTAGTGTAATGATTTTTTTTTAATAAATTTGTTCATTTGTCTATACCAAGCTTATTTCTCTTGAATTTTGTATTTGGGCTAATACAATGTGGTTATTATCACTAATCTGTGACCCATTCAACTACAGTGATGTTTAGGATAGATGTACAGCAGGCTTGGTTATGGCTGCTACTAATGATATAAATGCAATGGACATGGTAGGAAGAGACAGGGGAAAGGTAGTTTGATCAACGTGTATGAAGGGAGAGAGGTTGGTGGCTGCTACTGATACTACAAGTGTGACATACTCAGCACATTTGAATAGCTTTTTTCTTTGATACTCTTTCCGTTGTCCTCAAAGTGATCCCCCACATTTTAATTTTTTATAGCTGATTGTGTCTGAGAGTTCCCACTGTTGAAAGGTAACCAATTTCCATATTAATATCGAGTCTATTAAATTACAGATCTTCTCCTACTCAGTCAGAAATTTTTTTTACCAATCAGATACCAAAAAAGGTATATCAATGAGTGTGATTCCATATTCCTTTCTAGCAGAATTATTCAGTTGTATTAATTCTTTCAAATTCTCTTCAGCTGCATTTCAAGTGCAATGATTAACTACATTTTTAGATGCATCAATGCTATAAGACTCTCTTCAGTCAGTCTGTTTGTCAGCCCCTAAAGTTAAGCTCCAATCTGATCAAATTATCACTGATTAAATCATATGTTAGTTTTCAGTGTGTCGCCAATTTGTATTTTGATTGCTGATCGAAAAGTTCAATACTCATGTCACTACTCGAATGTCATATGATCATAAGATATAATTCAATTATTATATAATTAAAAAGATAGTCATAACTTAATCAAAATTTTATTTAATTTGATTTATTAGGAACAAGGATAACTACATCAAAACTTTTACAAAAAGTGCTCAAGTCAAATATACAAAAATAAATAGAAAAACCTTATTGTACGGAATTTTTAGTACATTCAAATACCTTATTTATTTGTTGTTGTAAAACTAATTTTTTTATTAAACTAACGAAAACTTCCCCCATGTACCCATTTGTCTAACAATATACTAAATGCACAATTTATGACAAAACAAAAAAGCAAACAATTCATTTTAGTACAAATTATTTATTAGCAATTTTCTAATCCAGTGTTTACTTTTATAGTAAATTTTATTATCGAAAAGAAATCTATGTTATAGTTTTACATCCAAAAATGTTGTAAAATCATCCAAATTTCCCTGAAATTGTAAAATTGTGAAAAAGAGCTTTATCAATCATCTAAAGTTTCTTGTGGTGACATGAAAAGGTTGCCATTTTTTTCATTTAAATAAAAAGGGAGTGTTGTAAGATACTTTCTCCCCTTCTGATTGATTACCACATCTGACTTGATTATAGAAGATAGAATTGATCCTACCACTACAAGTAAATCACAGATGTCTCAAAGACATAAGAGCACTCATGTTAAAATTTGATCACCACTATATTCATCGCAGGACTCAATTGATTGGCAATCTAACAAAATCCAATTGGCAACCAATCATAAGCTCAGCTTAACATGTGGAGTTTTCTCAGCCATATTATGTTGGATTGATATGAAACTCGGTCCAGACCTTCAGGTGAACCATTCCTCTTCCAGCTACTACTTCCACAACAAATAGTGCTACTACTATTACAATCACTTCATTTAGAATACCTTGGAAATAGAAATTTTTTTTCTTAATCAGTTTCATTTTTATTCTTAGTTTATATTTTCTATTCGTTTATTGATTTGGTTGCTAATTACTAAGTATCACTAAAAAGTCTCTTGCTAAAAAGTTAGTCACTAATTGTAAGTTATGGGCATAAGTCTGGTAGATGCATCATTGATTCTTGCTCTTATTACAGTGTGTTATTTGTTTCATATAATTTTTGTAGGTGCTTCAAGAAGAACTACATGGCCAACAGCTAGTGTATGAACAGTTTATTCAGGCTGGTCACTCTGTGCTTGATAAATGTGAACCAGCTTCCAAGGATTCAGTGCATATCAGCCAACGAATGGATACTATCAGTAAAGCTTGGGAGAGGCTACAAAGCCGTCTTACAGAGAGGCAGGAAAATCTCTCCTCGATGACCGATTTGAGTGCTAGTTTCCAGGACATTCTTGGTCGCCTCCAACCAAACCTGACCAACTTTATTGAGAAGATTGACGCTCTCAATCCAGTGATTGTTTGTTCCAACAAACAAAAGGAATCTCTTGACGAACTAAAAGTAATATTCTTATTTACCTACTTCTTTTTATAGAATTATAATAAGGAGAAAATATTGTCTGCAACATCAATAAAAATGGATTATCTGCTCTCCATAAGCAATGACTCATTGCTTCAACATTGAGCTATGAAATCTTAAATTGATCAACCAGCTGTGATTTTTTTCCATACTAAATTCTAAGTATGAAATCTCGTAAATAATGTTATAACAAATGCAAAAGCTGTTGATGAAATAACAGTTTAAGCTTTAAAAAAAGCAAATTAATAACTAGGAATATAAACCCAAATTTAAGCTTGTATTTGATCTCTATCTTGCAATTTCTGTGTAGCATTTTGTTGCTTTCAGTTGTGAGAGCATTTCTAGATAAACTGTTGTAATTTTGGCCTTTGTTTTGCATCTATTTGTTTATAAAATATTTACATTTGATTCTATTTCACTAAGTAGCCAAAGCATTGGTATCACCACACATTCAACATTTATGTTTAATGCTAGATGTGCAAAGCTAACACTCCTCTGAACTTATTCTTCCAGGATTTTGAGGCTGGACTTGATGACCTCAAAACAGACCTTGACAAGATGAGAGAAACTAGTCGTAAACTTAGTGACAATACCAAAGATATTACAATACGAACTGAATTAAAGACTAAGCTCTCAAGTATTGAAAAATTATTCCAGGAAGCTGAGAAGAAAGTTGGTGAGTTGATAAAATGTGGAAAAACTCTAAAATATTTTTTGAAAGTATTAAATGAATGTTTTTGATGTTCAAAAGAGGAAACTTATTCATCATTGAAAGTATCATTTCATATAGGAATACTTTACTTCTGCACTGAAAGAGTATTTTACATACTGACACAGTTGATTGGCAATAATTTCACTATATTTGTTGTGTACAAGTAACTGCAAGCAGAATTACTTAGAATTGTGACCCTTGTTGGATTTTCACAATATATCTATTTATATTCATATCTATCTATATATAGAGAGAGAGTGAGAGAGTCTAGAAATCTTTACAGCTTTAAGCATTAAAAAACTTTTTCAAAAAATTTTTTAGTGTCAGATATTTACCAATCTCTGTTGATGCAATTTATATAATTATCTTGACAGTACTTTAAAAAACTGGAAATTTCTTTATGTCTTGCACATTCATTTCATAGTGAATTGTTTCCCCATTTAAAGGATTTTGCTTTACTAGTAAATATATTTACTGGTAAATATACTTTGGGACAAACTAATTAGTTTAAGTGTAACAAACTGGAGTAAATTTTTAAAGTTGGTCTATATGACATTTTTTCCAGAGTAGGTTTAAAATTTTTCATCTAGATTCATTTCTTTAAACCTTGTAGTTTTCCAAGGAGAATTTTTTTCTCTTTCAGTTTGAGGTACTTTCAATCCATTACACCCTAGAACCTTCTAGAAATTTGTCAGTTTTGAGAAGAAAAGTCCTTTAAAGGTTTTATGAAGGATGGGTCAATTTACAATATAACTACAAGACTAAACTGAACACATACTATCTGCCAAAATTAAAATTTTCCCAGTTAGGTTTATCATCATTCAAAACAACAAATTCAAAAAAAAAAAACGACTTATATTTTCACTGAGGTGCAGATGAAAAAGGGCAGTGAACAAAACTTCACTGCTTGAAGTACCAAGCAGGACAAAAAGACCTTGGTTAGGTTAAAGCATGACAAAACTTTTTGTGAATGGTTATTGTAAAAATGATTTTTAACATGTCTCATAGTCTAAATAAATGTGTATTATTGAATGTTTTTTTGTTTTTTCTTTTTATTCATTCCAAAAATTGAAAAATAAACCACATGGTATCAATTTTTTTTTTTATTAACCTCATATTCTAAAAATTTAACATTGATTTTAAGTATTCAACTTTTAAAAAAAAAATAATCAAAACTGTTTGAAATTCTATTCCCTAGTGAGTAAATCTACAAGACCTGGTAAAATAAATCAGACAAAAAAATTTTAATTTGAATTGATTTAAAATGAAAAAAATTTTTTTAATTTTTTAAAAATTATCATAAGACTAGTGCTGAAAATCATTTATTCTGACACCAATTACTAAAAGTTTTGTCATCTTTTAATCTAACCTAGGGCTTGACATTATAGACGGTGAAATTTTGTCCAGTCTAGATATGTTTGGATATTTTTTGCCTCAATTTTTGATAATTTTTAATATAACTTTCTGGAACCTCTAGATATTTGGGGATTTTTTTTGCCCTTGTTCTGACTTAATCATCCTGTTATCATCTGTGATTTCTGAATGTTCATACACTATTACTTCCTCAGAGGCTGAGGTAATAAGTAATTTCTAGTTTATATCTTGTGTTTATTGCAGATTACAAGCCTGAAAACTGCAAAAAAATCCGTTACCTTAGTGATCAATTTGCCTCTGTGATTAGTGAGCAAAACCTGCACATGCATGCATGACAACATCCCGATCTGGCAGACGTTTATTAGAGAAATTCACCTTGTTACTTTATGTACACTGGAAATCTGTACATTTCACTCATAAACATTCTCAATAGAAATTTA
The DNA here is from genome assembly GCA_963457665.1 of Thysanoteuthis rhombus. Taxonomy (NCBI): domain Eukaryota; kingdom Metazoa; phylum Mollusca; class Cephalopoda; order Oegopsida; family Thysanoteuthidae; genus Thysanoteuthis; species Thysanoteuthis major. Next base: position 15,726 of record CAUOPZ010000311.1, read on the forward strand.
TGAAGTACAATACTGTAATTCTATAAAAGATTAGAAGCAATACCAATGAGGATAGAAAATATATTAATCAAATAGTATTAGCATCTTTTGGAACAAAATTTTGATATGTGCTTTGGACATATTACTAAGCTGCATAATTCAATCAGTTCTATGGCCTATTGCCCACCTTTCCATCGAATTTCATCGAAATTCGTGGAGAACTTTTCAAGATATCAAGTGGACAGTCATGAGCCCCAAGATTTAACCACCCTTTTCCTACCATAGCTCAAAATTCCATTGAAATCCATTCAGTACTCTCTAAGATATTGTGTGAACAGATGGACAGACAAAAATGCGACCAAATACATATACCTCCCCACTTTGTTGACAGAGGTAAAGTAAAAGATTAGTCATGTTCAGAGAGAATGAATGATAAAGACAGAAATTTTTAAAAAAATATTTGTTTAGTTTGAACTGGAGACAATTTGATGCACAAATAAACAAGCCAAACCAAAACTAGCATTACTTTTTATTTAACAAATGTATCCCTTGTCAACCATTTACAAAGATGACTTTTTGTGGTACCCACCTCAAAAACACTGAGAGCAAAAAAAATATGAGAGCAAAAGTGATAGAAAAAAATCTTTGTTTTATTTTTAGTAGATATTTTTGAATTTAAAGGGTATTAATTTCATTAACATGTGCTTTGCTCACAAAAATTTAAGTTGACTTTATTTCAATGAAATTTTTTAAAAATTCAAACTTTTTTTAAGTGATAACAAAAAGCGAGAGAAATAGCTTATTCATTGATCATCCTTTTCCTGACTTTTTAATAGATCACCCACAACACAGCAAATATTGGTGGTGATTCATAATTTCCCTTGGAATGCTAGTTTATATATATATATAATATATATATATATATATATATATATAGTAAAGTTGATGTAATCTTCAATCAGAATAGAAGTTGAAGTTGAGTTTGTCCCTGCTGTAGCCAGCCTGGTTTCATTTCTATTTTGATTTTGATATTTTCAAAGACTTGAATTTTTGATCAATTCAATTTTCATTGTGTATTTTATCAACAGTTTCACGAAGGAACAGTCTTGACATAGCGGATAAAGAGGGTCATAAATTTAAAGCCTCCTGCAATGACGAACTTGTCTGGGTTGGTGCATTTACTGACAAATTGCAAAATCTTGACCCACTATCTGCTAATATGGATGTCTTGAAAGAACAACTACACCAAGATCAGGTAAGAATTCAATTATACTTTTTATTTACGTTTTTTAGAAACTGACGAGATAGGCTTCTTTACTCTTCCAGGTTGGCTGTGTATATATTGAGCAGACAGGCCACTTCAATGGAGCTAACAGCCTGGAAATTTGAACATTTATTCCTTATGTCTAAAACAAACACTTTTTTATTTGTCCTGAAATTTTCCAAAATACGTTTGTTCAATTTATGATATAAGTTCATGCTAAATTGATCACTTAGTTTGCGTCTGAATAAAAAAACATGTATGAATAACTAGCTTTTTTAGATAGGCATTCTGTTATTTCTAAAACTGTTCCAATTCTATAAGTCTTTAGTTGTGACCCGTCAGAATAGGAGCTACAGTACATCCCATTTTTTTCTTTTCCTTGACAATATTCAGTCTATCATGTTGAAGAAAAATAGATTAATGCTTTATGGTCTATAAAAGTCAGGAAATCATGTTTCATCAGTCAAGTTATATATATTTTGATCTATTGATTGCAGCTTTTGCAACAAGAGCTTAATATCCATGAAGTAAG
>CAUOPZ010000312.1:0-53104 GCA_963457665.1 Thysanoteuthis rhombus
AATGTCATTTTTACCTATCATTTATGGCTTTTTTTCTGGCGTAGTTTGACGTGCTGATTGCAACGGTACCATTGGATCGGGGTTTGATGTATTTTTCGACGTATGAATGTCATTTTTACTATCGATTTTATGGCTTTTTCTGGCGTAGTTTGACGTGCTGATTGCAACGGTACCATTGGATCGGGTGGATTATGTATTTTTTCGACTCAGCCAATTTGATGGAAAAAGCGCTATTGGGTCGAGAAGGCACTTCCATAAGGGAGCCATCAAAAATGGGCTTTTGAATGTCATTTTTACCTATCGATTTATGGCTTTTTCTGGCGTAGTTTGACGTGCTGATTGCAACAGTACCATTGGATCGGGTGGATTTGATGTATTTTTCGACTCACCCAATTCGATGGAAAAAGCCGCTATTGGTCGAGAAGGCACTTCCATAAGGGAGCCATCAAAAATGGTCTTTTGAATGTCATTTTTACCTATCGATTTTATGGCTTTTTCTGGCGTAGTTTGACGTGCTGATTGCAACGGTACCATTGGATCGGGTGGATTCGATGTATTTTTCGACTCAGCCCAATTTGATGGAAAAGCCGCTATTGGTCGAGAAGGCACTTCCATAAGGGAGCCATCAAAAATGGTCTTTTGAATGTCATTTTTACCTATCGATTTTATGGCTTTTTCTGGCGTAGTTTGACGTGCTGATTGCAACGGTACCATTGGATCGGGTGGATTTGATGTATTTTTCGACTCAGCCCAATTTGATGGAAAAAGCCGCTATTGGTCGAGAAGGCACTTCCATAAGGGAGCCATCAAAAATGGTCTTTTGAATGTCATTTTTACCTATCGATTTTATGGCTTTTTCTGGCGTAGTTTGACGTGCTGATTGCAACGGTACCATTGGATCGGGTGGATTTGATGTATTTTTCGACTCAGCCCAATTTGATGGAAAAAGCCGCTATTGGTCGAGAAGGCACTTCCATAAGGGAGCCATCAAAAATGGTCTTTTGAATGTCATTTTTACCTATCGATTTTATGGCTTTTTCTGGCGTAGTTTGACGTGCTGATTGCAACGGTACCATTGGATCGGGTGGATTTGATGTATTTTTCGACTCAGCCCAATTTGATGGAAAAAGCCGCTATTGGTCGAGAAGGCACTTCCATAAGGGAGCCATCAAAAATGGTCTTTTGAATGTCATTTTTACCTATCGATTTTATGGCTTTTTCTGGCGTAGTTTGACGTGCTGATTGCAACGGTACCATTGGATCGGGTGGATTTGATGTATTTTTCGACTCAGCCCAATTTGATGGAAAAAGCCGCTATTGGTCGAGAAGGCACTTCCATAAGGGAGCCATCAAAAATGGTCTTTTGAATGTCATTTTTACCTATCGATTTTATGGCTTTTTCTGGCGTAGTTTGACGTGCTGATTGCAACGGTACCATTGGATCGGGTGGATTTGATGTATTTTTCGACTCAGCCCAATTTGATGGAAAAAGCCGCTATTGGTCGAGAAGGCACTTCCATAAGGGAGCCATCAAAAATGGTCTTTTGAATGTCATTTTTACCTATCGATTTTATGGCTTTTTCTGGCGTAGTTTGACGTGCTGATTGCAACGGTACCATTGGATCGGGTGGATTTGATGTATTTTTCGACTCAGCCCAATTTGATGGAAAAAGCCGCTATTGGTCGAGAAGGCACTTCCATAAGGGAGCCATCAAAAATGGTCTTTTGAATGTCATTTTTACCTATCGATTTTATGGCTTTTTCTGGCGTAGTTTGACGTGCTGATTGCAACGGTACCATTGGATCGGGTGGATTTGATGTATTTTTCGACTCAGCCCAATTTGATGGAAAAAGCCGCTATTGGTCGAGAAGGCACTTCCATAAGGGAGCCATCAAAAATGGTCTTTTGAATGTCATTTTTACCTATCGATTTTATGGCTTTTTCTGGCGTAGTTTGACGTGCTGATTGCAACGGTACCATTGGATCGGGTGGATTTGATGTATTTTTCGACTCAGCCCAATTTGATGGAAAAAGCCGCTATTGGTCGAGAAGGCACTTCCATAAGGGAGCCATCAAAAATGGTCTTTTGAATGTCATTTTTACCTATCGATTTTATGGCTTTTTCTGGCGTAGTTTGACGTGCTGATTGCAACGGTACCATTGGATCGGGTGGATTTGATGTATTTTTCGACTCAGCCCAATTTGATGGAAAAAGCCGCTATTGGTCGAGAAGGCACTTCCATAAGGGAGCCATCAAAAATGGTCTTTTGAATGTCATTTTTACCTATCGATTTTATGGCTTTTTCTGGCGTAGTTTGACGTGCTGATTGCAACGGTACCATTGGATCGGGTGGATTTGATGTATTTTTCGACTCAGCCCAATTTGATGGAAAAAGCCGCTATTGGTCGAGAAGGCACTTCCATAAGGGAGCCATCAAAAATGGTCTTTTGAATGTCATTTTTACCTATCGATTTTATGGCTTTTTCTGGCGTAGTTTGACGTGCTGATTGCAACGGTACCATTGGATCGGGTGGATTTGATGTATTTTTCGACTCAGCCCAATTTGATGGAAAAAGCCGCTATTGGTCGAGAAGGCACTTCCATAAGGGAGCCATCAAAAATGGTCTTTTGAATGTCATTTTTACCTATCGATTTTATGGCTTTTTCTGGCGTAGTTTGACGTGCTGATTGCAACGGTACCATTGGATCGGGTGGATTTGATGTATTTTTCGACTCAGCCCAATTTGATGGAAAAAGCCGCTATTGGTCGAGAAGGCACTTCCATAAGGGAGCCATCAAAAATGGTCTTTTGAATGTCATTTTTACCTATCGATTTTATGGCTTTTTCTGGCGTAGTTTGACGTGCTGATTGCAACGGTACCATTGGATCGGGTGGATTTGATGTATTTTTCGACTCAGCCCAATTTGATGGAAAAAGCCGCTATTGGTCGAGAAGGCACTTCCATAAGGGAGCCATCAAAAATGGTCTTTTGAATGTCATTTTTACCTATCGATTTTATGGCTTTTTCTGGCGTAGTTTGACGTGCTGATTGCAACGGTACCATTGGATCGGGTGGATTTGATGTATTTTTCGACTCAGCCCAATTTGATGGAAAAAGCCGCTATTGGTCGAGAAGGCACTTCCATAAGGGAGCCATCAAAAATGGTCTTTTGAATGTCATTTTTACCTATCGATTTTATGGCTTTTTCTGGCGTAGTTTGACGTGCTGATTGCAACGGTACCATTGGATCGGGTGGATTTGATGTATTTTTCGACTCAGCCCAATTTGATGGAAAAAGCCGCTATTGGTCGAGAAGGCACTTCCATAAGGGAGCCATCAAAAATGGTCTTTTGAATGTCATTTTTACCTATCGATTTTCATGGCTTTTTCTGGCGTAGTTTGACGTGCTGATTGCAACGGTACCATTGGATCGGGTGGATTTGATGTATTTTTCGACTCAGCCCAATTTGATGGAAAAAGCCGCTATTGGTCGAGAAGGCACTTCCATAAGGGAGCCATCAAAAATGGTCTTTTGAATGTCATTTTTACCTATCGATTTTATGGCTTTTTCTGGCGTAGTTTGACGTGCTGATTGCAACGGTACCATTGGATCGGGTGGATTTGATGTATTTTTCGACTCAGCCCAATTTGATGGAAAAAGCCGCTATTGGTCGAGAAGGCACTTCCATAAGGGAGCCATCAAAAATGGTCTTTTGAATGTCATTTTTACCTATCGATTTTATGGCTTTTTCTGGCGTAGTTTGACGTGCTGATTGCAACGGTACCATTGGATCGGGTGGATTTGATGTATTTTTCGACTCAGCCCAATTTGATGGAAAAAGCCGCTATTGGTCGAGAAGGCACTTCCATAAGGGAGCCATCAAAAATGGTCTTTTGAATGTCATTTTTACCTATCGATTTTATGGCTTTTTCTGGCGTAGTTTGACGTGCTGATTGCAACGGTACCATTGGATCGGGTGGATTTGATGTATTTTTCGACTCAGCCCAATTTGATGGAAAAAGCCGCTATTGGTCGAGAAGGCACTTCCATAAGGGAGCCATCAAAAATGGTCTTTTGAATGTCATTTTTACCTATCGATTTTATGGCTTTTTCTGGCGTAGTTTGACGTGCTGATTGCAACGGTACCATTGGATCGGGTGGATTTGATGTATTTTTCGACTCAGCCCAATTTGATGGAAAAAGCCGCTATTGGTCGAGAAGGCACTTCCATAAGGGAGCCATCAAAAATGGTCTTTTGAATGTCATTTTTACCTATCGATTTTATGGCTTTTTCTGGCGTAGTTTGACGTGCTGATTGCAACGGTACCATTGGATCGGGTGGATTTGATGTATTTTTCGACTCAGCCCAATTTGATGGAAAAAGCCGCTATTGGTCGAGAAGGCACTTCCATAAGGGAGCCATCAAAAATGGTCTTTTGAATGTCATTTTTACCTATCGATTTTATGGCTTTTTCTGGCGTAGTTTGACGTGCTGATTGCAACGGTACCATTGGATCGGGTGGATTTGATGTATTTTTCGACTCAGCCCAATTTGATGGAAAAAGCCGCTATTGGTCGAGAAGGCACTTCCATAAGGGAGCCATCAAAAATGGTCTTTTGAATGTCATTTTTACCTATCGATTTTATGGCTTTTTCTGGCGTAGTTTGACGTGCTGATTGCAACGGTACCATTGGATCGGGTGGATTTGATGTATTTTTCGACTCAGCCCAATTTGATGGAAAAAGCCGCTATTGGTCGAGAAGGCACTTCCATAAGGGAGCCATCAAAAATGGTCTTTTGAATGTCATTTTTACCTATCGATTTTATGGCTTTTTCTGGCGTAGTTTGACGTGCTGATTGAAACGGTACCATTGGATCGGGTGGATTTGATGTATTTTTCGACTCAGCCCAATTTGATGGAAAAAGCCGCTATTGGTCGAGAAGGCACTTCCATAAGGGAGCCATCAAAAATGGTCTTTTGAATGTCATTTTTACCTATCGATTTTATGGCTTTTTCTGGCGTAGTTTGACGTGCTGATTGCAACGGTACCATTGGATCGGGTGGATTTGATGTATTTTTCGACTCAGCCCAATTTGATGGAAAAAGCCGCTATTGGTCGAGAAGGCACTTCCATAAGGGAGCCATCAAAAATGGTCTTTTGAATGTCATTTTTACCTATCGATTTTATGGCTTTTTCTGGCGTAGTTTGACGTGCTGATTGAAACGGTACCATTGGATCGGGTGGATTTGATGTATTTTTCGACTCAGCCCAATTTGATGGAAAAAGCCGCTATTGGTCGAGAAGGCACTTCCATAAGGGAGCCATCAAAAATGGTCTTTTGAATGTCATTTTTACCTATCGATTTTATGGCTTTTTCTGGCGTAGTTTGACGTGCTGATTGCAACGGTACCATTGGATCGGGTGGATTTGATGTATTTTTCGACTCAGCCCAATTTGATGGAAAAAGCCACTATTGGTCGAGAAGGCACTTCCATAAGGGAGCCATCAAAAATGGTCTTTTGAATGTCATTTTTACCTATCGATTTTATGGCTTTTTCTGGCGTAGTTTGACGTGCTGATTGCAACGGTACCATTGGATCGGGTGGATTTGATGTATTTTTCGACTCAGCCCAATTTGATGGAAAAAGCCGCTATTGGTCGAGAAGGCACTTCCATAAGGGAGCCATCAAAAATGGTCTTTTGAATGTCATTTTTACCTATCGATTTTCTGGCTTTTTCTGGCGTAGTTTGACGTGCTGATTGCAACGGTACCATTGGATCGGGTGGATTTGATGTATTTTTCGACTCAGCCCAATTTGATGGAAAAAGCCGCTATTGGTCGAGAAGGCACTTCCATAAGGGAGCCATCAAAAATGGTCTTTTGAATGTCATTTTTACCTATCGATTTTATGGCTTTTTCTGGCGTAGTTTGACGTGCTGATTGCAACGGTACCATTGGATCGGGTGGATTTGATGTATTTTTCGACTCAGCCCAATTTGATGGAAAAAGCCGCTATTGGTCGAGAAGGCACTTCCATAAGGGAGCCATCAAAAATGGTCTTTTGAATGTCATTTTTACCTATCGATTTTATGGCTTTTTCTGGCGTAGTTTGACGTGCTGATTGCAACGGTACCATTGGATCGGGTGGATTTGATGTATTTTTCGACTCAGCCCAATTTGATGGAAAAAGCCGCTATTGGTCGAGAAGGCACTTCCATAAGGGAGCCATCAAAAATGGTCTTTTGAATGTCATTTTTACCTATCGATTTTATGGCTTTTTCTGGCGTAGTTTGACGTGCTGATTGCAACGGTACCATTGGATCGGGTGGATTTGATGTATTTTTCGACTCAGCCCAATTCGATGGAAAAAGCTGCTATTGGTCGAGAAGGCACTTCCATGAGGGAGCCATCAAAAATGGTCTTTTGAATGTCATTTTTACCTATCGATTTTATGGCTTTTTCTGGCGTAGTTTGACGTGCTGATTGCAACAGTACCATTGGATCGGGTGGATTTGATGTATTTTTCGACTCAGCCCAATTTGATGGAAAAAGCCACTATTGGTCGAGAAGGCACTTCCATAAGGGAGCCATCAAAAATGGTCTTTTGAATGTCATTTTTACCTATCGATTTTATGGCTTTTTCTGGCGTAGTTTGACGTGCTAATTGCAACGGTACCATTGGATCCATTGGATTTGATGTATTTTTCGACTCAGCCCAATTTGATGGAAAAAGCCGCTATTGGTCGAGAAGGCACTTCCATAAGGGAGCCATCAAAAATGGTCTTTTGAATGTCATTTTTACCTATCGATTTTATGGCTTTTTCTGGCGTAGTTTAACGTGCTGATTGCAACGGTACCATTGGATCGAGTGGATTTGATATATTTTTCGACTCAGCCCAATTCGATGGAAAAAGCCGCTATTGGTCGAGAAGGCACTTCCAAAAGGGAGCCATCAAAAACGGTCTTTTGAATGTCATTTTTACCTATCGATTTTATGGCTTTTTCTGGCGTAGTTTGACGTGCTGATTGCAACGGTACCATTGGATCGGGTGGATTTGATGTATTTTTCGACTCAGCCCAATTCGATGGAAAAAGCTGCTATTGGTCGAGAAGGCACTTCCATGAGGGAGCCATCAAAAATGGTCTTTTGAATGTCATTTTTACCTATCGATTTTATGGCTTTTTCTGGCGTAGTTTGACGTGCTGATTGCAACGGTACCATTGGATCGGGTGGATTTGATGTATTTTTCGACTCAGCCCAATTTGATGGAAAAAGCCGCTATTGGTCGAGAAGGCACTTCCATAAGGGAGCCATCAAAAATGGTCTTTTGAATGTCATTTTTACCTATCGATTTTATGGCTTTTTCTGGCGTAGTTTGACGTGCTGATTGAAACGGTACCATTGGATCGGGTGGATTTGATGTATTTTTCGACTCAGCCCAATTTGATGGAAAAAGCCGCTATTGGTCGAGAAGGCACTTCCATAAGGGAGCCATCAAAAATGGTCTTTTGAATGTCATTTTTACCTATCGATTTTATGGCTTTTTCTGGCGTAGTTTGACGTGCTGATTGCAACGGTACCATTGGATCGGGTGGATTTGATGTATTTTTCGACTCAGCCCAATTTGATGGAAAAAGCCACTATTGGTCGAGAAGGCACTTCAATAAGGGAGCCATCAAAAATGGTCTTTTGAATGTCATTTTTACCTATCGATTTTATGGCTTTTTCTGGCGTAGTTTGACGTGCTGATTGCAACGGTACCATTGGATCGGGTGGATTTGATGTATTTTTCGACTCAGCCCAATTTGATGGAAAAAGCCGCTATTGGTCGAGAAGGCACTTCCATAAGGGAGCCATCAAAAATGGTCTTTTGAATGTCATTTTTACCTATCGATTTTCTGGCTTTTTCTGGCGTAGTTTGACGTGCTGATTGCAACGGTACCATTGGATCGGGTGGATTTGATGTATTTTTCGACTCAGCCCAATTTGATGGAAAAAGCCGCTATTGGTCGAGAAGGCACTTCCATAAGGGAGCCATCAAAAATGGTCTTTTGAATGTCATTTTTACCTATCGATTTTATGGCTTTTTCTGGCGTAGTTTGACGTGCTGATTGCAACGGTACCATTGGATCGGGTGGATTTGATGTATTTTTCGACTCAGCCCAATTTGATGGAAAAAGCCGCTATTGGTCGAGAAGGCACTTCCATAAGGGAGCCATCAAAAATGGTCTTTTGAATGTCATTTTTACCTATCGATTTTATGGCTTTTTCTGGCGTAGTTTGACGTGCTGATTGCAACGGTACCATTGGATCGGGTGGATTTGATGTATTTTTCGACTCAGCCCAATTTGATGGAAAAAGCCGCTATTGGTCGAGAAGGCACTTCCATAAGGGAGCCATCAAAAATGGTCTTTTGAATGTCATTTTTACCTATCGATTTTATGGCTTTTTCTGGCGTAGTTTGACGTGCTGATTGCAACGGTACCATTGGATCGGGTGGATTTGATGTATTTTTCGACTCAGCCCAATTCGATGGAAAAAGCTGCTATTGGTCGAGAAGGCACTTCCATGAGGGAGCCATCAAAAATGGTCTTTTGAATGTCATTTTTACCTATCGATTTTATGGCTTTTTCTGGCGTAGTTTGACGTGCTGATTGCAACAGTACCATTGGATCGGGTGGATTTGATGTATTTTTCGACTCAGCCCAATTTGATGGAAAAAGCCACTATTGGTCGAGAAGGCACTTCCATAAGGGAGCCATCAAAAATGGTCTTTTGAATGTCATTTTTACCTATCGATTTTATGGCTTTTTCTGGCGTAGTTTGACGTGCTGATTGCAACGGTACCATTGGATCGGGTGGATTTGATGTATTTTTCGACTCAGCCCAATTTGATGGAAAAAGCCGCTATTGGTCGAGAAGGCACTTCCATAAGGGAGCCATCAAAAATGGTCTTTTGAATGTCATTTTTACCTATCGATTTTATGGCTTTTTCTGGCGTAGTTTAACGTGCTGATTGCAACGGTACCATTGGATCGAGTGGATTTGATATATTTTTCGACTCAGCCCAATTCGATGGAAAAAGCCGCTATTGGTCGAGAAGGCACTTCCATAAGGGAGCCATCAAAAATGGTCTTTTGAATGTCATTTTTACCTATCGATTTTATGGCTTTTTCTGGCGTAGCTTGACGTGCTGATTGCAACGGTACCATTGGATCGGGTGGACTTGATGTATTTTTCGACTCAGCCCAATTTGATGGAAAAAGCCGCTATTGGTCGAGATGGCACTTCCATAAGGGAGCCATCAAAAATGGTCTTTTGAATGTCATTTTTACCTATCGATTTTATGGCTTTTTCTGGCGTAGTTTGACGTGCTGATTGCAACGGTACCATTGGATCGGGTGGATTTGATGTATTTTTCGACTCAGCCCAATTTGATGGAAAAAGCCGCTATTGGTCGAGAAGGCACTTCCATAAGGGAGCCATCAAAAATGGTCTTTTGAATGTCATTTTTACCTATCGATTTTATGGCTTTTTCTGGCGTAGTTTGACGTGCTGATTGCAACGGTACCATTGGATCGGGTGGATTTGATGTATTTTTCGACTCAGCCCAATTTGATGGAAAAAGCCGCTATTGGTCGAGAAGGCACTTCCATAAGGGAGCCATCAAAAATGGTCTTTTGAATGTCATTTTTACCTATCGATTTTATGGCTTTTTCTGGCGTAGTTTGATGTGCTGATTGCAACGGTACCATTGGATCGGGTGGATTTGATGTATTTTTCGACTCAGCCCAATTCGATGGAAAAAGCCTCTATTGGTCGAGAAGGCACTTCCATAAGGGAGCCATCAAAAATGGTCTTTTGAATGTCATTTTTACCTATCGATTTTCTGGCTTTTTATGGCGTAGTTTGACGTGCTGATTGCAACGGTACCATTGGATCGGGTGGATTTGATGTATTTTTCGACTCAGCCCAATTTGATGGAAAAAGCCGCTATTGGTCGAGAAGGCACTTCCATAAGGGAGCCATCAAAAATGGTCTTTTGAATGTCATTTTTACCTATCGATTTTATGGCTTTTTCTGGCGTAGTTTGACGTGCTGATTGCAACGGTACCATTGGATCGGGTGGATTTGATGTATTTTTCGACTCAGCCCAATTTGATGGAAAAAGCCGCTATTGGTCGAGAAGGCACTTCCATAAGGGAGCCATCAAAAATGGTTTTTTGAATGTCATTTTTACCTATCGATTTTATGGCTTTTTCTGGCGTAGTTTGACGTGCTGATTGCAACGGTACCATTGGATCGGGTGGATTTGATGTATTTTTCGACTCAGCCCAATTCGATGGAAAAAGCTGCTATTGGTCGAGAAGGCACTTCCATAAGGGAGCCATCAAAAATGGTCTTTTGAATGTCATTTTTACCTATCGATTTTATGGCTTTTTCTGGCGTAGTTTGACGTGCTGATTGCAACGGTACCATTGGATCGGGTGGATTCGATGTATTTTTCGACTCAGCCCAATTCGATGGAAAAAGCCGCTATTGGTCGAGAAGGCACTTCCATAAGGGAGCCATCAAAAATGGTCTTTTGAATGTCATTTTTACCTATCGATTTTATGGCTTTTTCTGGCGTAGTTTGACGTGCTGATTGAAACGGTACCATTGGATCGGGTGGATTTGATGTATTTTTCGACTCAGCCCAATTCGATGGAAAAAGCCGCTATTGGTCGAGAAGGCACTTCCATAAGGGAGCCATCAAAAATGGTCTTTTGAATGTCATTTTTACCTATCGATTTTATGGCTTTTTCTGGCGTAGTTTGACGTGCTGATTGCAACGGTACCATTGGATCGGGTGGATTTGATGTATTTTTCGACTCAGCCCAATTTGATGGAAAAAGCCGCTATTGGTCGAGAAGGCACTTCCATAAGGGAGCCATGAAAAATGGTCTTTTGAATGTCATTTTTACCTATCGATTTTCTGGCTTTTTCTGGCGTAGTTTGACGTGCTGATTGCAACGGTACCATTGGATCGGGTGGATTTGATGTATTTTTCGACTCAGCCCAATTTGATGGAAAAAGCCGCTATTGGTCGAGAAGGCACTTCCATAAGGGAGCCATCAAAAATGGTCTTTTGAATGTCATTTTTACCTATCGATTTTATGGCTTTTTCTGGCGTAGTTTGACGTGCTGATTGCAACGGTACCATTGGATCGGGTGGATTTGATGTATTTTTCGACTCAGCCCAATTTGATGGAAAAAGCCGCTATTGGTCGAGAAGGCACTTCCATAAGGGAGCCATCAAAAATGGTCTTTTGAATGTCATTTTTACCTATCGATTTTATGGCTTTTTCTGGCGTAGTTTGACGTGCTGATTGAAACGGTACCATTGGATCGGGTGGATTTGATGTATTTTTCGACTCAGCCCAATTTGATGGAAAAAGCCGCTATTGGTCGAGAAGGCACTTCCATAAGGGAGCCATCAAAAATGGTCTTTTGAATGTCATTTTTACCTATCGATTTTATGGCTTTTTCTGGCGTAGTTTGACGTGCTGATTGCAACAGTACCATTGGATCGGGTGGATTTGATGTATTTTTCGACTCAGCCCAATTTGATGGAAAAAGCCACTATTGGTCGAGAAGGCACTTCCATAAGGGAGCCATCAAAAATGGTCTTTTGAATGTCATTTTTACCTATCGATTTTATGGCTTTTTCTGGCGTAGTTTGACGTGCTGATTGCGACGGTACCATTGGATCGGGTGGATTTGATGTATTTTTCGACTCAGCCCAATTTGATGGAAAAAGCCGCTATTGGTCGAGAAGGCACTTCCATAAGGGAGCCATCAAAAATGGTCTTTTGAATGTCATTTTTACCTATCGATTTTATGGCTTTTTCTGGCGTAGTTTGACGTGCTGATTGCAACGGTACCATTGGATCGGGTGGATTTGATGTATTTTTCGACTCAGCCCAATTTGATGGAAAAAGCCGCTATTGGTCGAGAAGGCACTTCCATAAGGGAGCCATCAAAAATGGTCTTTTGAATGTCATTTTTACCTATCGATTTTATGGCTTTTTCTGGCGTAGTTTGACGTGCTGATTGCAACGGTACCATTGGATCGGGTGGATTTGATGTATTTTTCGACTCAGCCCAATTTGATGGAAAAAGCCGCTATTGGTCGAGAAGGCACTTCCATAAGGGAGCCATCAAAAATGGTCTTTTGAATGTCATTTTTACCTATCGATTTTATGGCTTTTTCTGGCGTAGTTTGACGTGCTGATTGCAACGGTACCATTGGATCGGGTGGATTTGATGTATTTTTCGACTCAGCCCAATTTGATGGAAAAAGCCGCTATTGGTCGAGAAGGCACTTCCATAAGGGAGCCATCAAAAATGGTCTTTTGAATGTCATTTTTACCTATCGATTTTATGGCTTTTTCTGGCGTAGTTTGACGTGCTGATTGCAACGGTACCATTGGATCGGGTGGATTTGATGTATTTTTCGACTCAGCCCAATTCGATGGAAAAAGCTGCTATTGGTCAAGAAGGCACTTCCATGATGGAGCCATCAAAAATGGTCTTTTGAATGTCATTTTTACCTATCGATTTTATGGCTTTTTCTGGCGTAGTTTGACGTGCTGATTGCAACAGTACCATTGGATCGGGTGGATTTGATGTATTTTTCGACTCAGCCCAATTTGATGGAAAAAGCCACTATTGGTCGAGAAGGCACTTCCATAAGGGAGCCATCAAAAATGGTCTTTTGAATGTCATTTTTACCTATCGATTTTATGGCTTTTTCTGGCGTAGTTTGACGTGCTGATTGCAACGGTACCATTGGATCGGGTGGATTTGATGTATTTTTCGACTCAGCCCAATTTGATGGAAAAAGCCGCTATTGGTCGAGAAGGCACTTCCATAAGGGAGCCATCAAAAATGGTCTTTTGAATGTCATTTTTACCTATCGATTTTATGGCTTTTTCTGGCGTAGTTTAACGTGCTGATTGCAACGGTACCATTGGATCGAGTGGATTTGATATATTTTTCGACTCAGCCCAATTCGATGGAAAAAGCCGCTATTGGTCGAGAAGGCACTTCCATAAGGGAGCCATCAAAAACGGTCTTTTGATGGTCATTTTTACCTATCGATTTTATGGCTTTTTCTGGCGTAGTTTGACGTGCTGATTGCAACGGTACCATTGGATCGGGTGGACTTGATGTATTTTTCGACTCAGCCCAATCTGATGGAAAAAGCCGCTATTGGTCGAGATGGCACTTCCATAAGGGAGCCATCAAAAATGGTCTTTTGAATGTCATTTTTACCTATCGATTTTATGGCTTTTTCTGGCGTAGTTTGACGTGCTGATTGCAACGGTACCATTGGATCGGGTGGATTTGATGTATTTTTCGACTCAGCCCAATTTGATGGAAAAAGCCGCTATTGGTCGAGAAGGCACTTCCATAAGGGAGCCATCAAAAATGGTCTTTTGAATGTCATTTTTACCTATCGATTTTATGGCTTTTTCTGGCGTAGTTTGACGTGCTGATTGCAACGGTACCATTGGATCGGGTGGATTTGATGTATTTTTCGACTCAGCCCAATTTGATGGAAAAAGCCACTATTGGTCGAGAAGGCACTTCCATAAGGGAGCCATCAAAAATGGTCTTTTGAATGTCATTTTTACCTATCGATTTTATGGCTTTTTCTGGCGTAGTTTGACGTGCTGATTGCAACGGTACCATTGGATCGGGTGGATTTGATGTATTTTTCGACTCAGCCCAATTTGATGGAAAAAGCCGCTATTGGTCGAGAAGGCACTTCCATAAGGGAGCCATCAAAAATGGTCTTTTGAATGTCATTTTTACCTATCGATTTTATGGCTTTTTCTGGCGTAGTTTGACGTGCTGATTGCAACGGTACCATTGGATTGGGTGGATTTGATGTATTTTTCGACTCAGCCCAATTTGATGGAAAAAGCCGCTATTGGTCGAGAAGGCACTTCCATAAGGGAGCCATCAAAAATGGTCTTTTGAATGTCATTTTTACCTATCGATTTTATGGCTTTTTCTGGCGTAGTTTGACGTGCTGATTGCAACGGTACCATTGGATCGGGTGGATTTGATGTATTTTTCGACTCAGCCCAATTTGATGGAAAAAGCCGCTATTGGTCGAGAAGGCACTTCCATAAGGGAGCCATCAAAAATGGTCTTTTGAATGTCATTTTTACCTATCGATTTTATGGCTTTTTCTGGCGTAGTTTGACGTGCTGATTGCAACGGTACCATTGGATCGGGTGGATTTGATGTATTTTTCGACTCAGCCCAATTTGATGGAAAAAGCCGCTATTGGTCGAGAAGGCACTTCCATAAGGGAGCCATCAAAAATGGTCTTTTGAATGTCATTTTTACCTATCGATTTTATGGCTTTTTCTGGCGTAGTTTGACGTGCTGATTGCAACGGTACCATTGGATCGGGTGGATTTGATGTATTTTTCGACTCAGCCCAATTTGATGGAAAAAGCCGCTATTGGTCGAGAAGGCACTTCCATAAGGGAGCCATCAAAAATGGTCTTTTGAATGTCATTTTTACCTATCGATTTTATGGCTTTTTCTGGCGTAGTTTGACGTGCTGATTGCAACGGTACCATTGGATCGGGTGGATTCGATGTATTTTTCGACTCAGCCCAATTTGATGGAAAAAGCCGCTATTGGTCGAGAAGGCACTTCCATAAGGGAGCCATCAAAAATGGTCTTTTGAATGTCATTTTTACCTATCGATTTTATGGCTTTTTCTGGCGTAGTTTGACGTGCTGATTGCAACGGTACCATTGGATCGGGTGGATTTGATGTATTTTTCGACTCAGCCCAATTCGATGGAAAAAGCCGCTATTGGTCGAGAAGGCACTTCCATGAGGGAGCCATCAAAAATGGTCTTTTGAATGTCATTTTTACCTATCGATTTTATGGCTTTTTCTGGCGTAGTTTGACGTGCTGATTGCAACAGTACCATTGGATCGGGTGGATTTGATGTATTTTTCGACTCAGCCCAATTTGATGGAAAAAGCCACTATTGGTCGAGAAGGCACTTCCATAAGGGAGCCATCAAAAATGGTCTTTTGAATGTCATTTTTACCTATCGATTTTATGGCTTTTTCTGGCGTAGTTTAACGTGCTGATTGCAACAGTACCATTGGATCGAGTGGATTTGATATATTTTTCGACTCAGCCCAATTCGATGGAAAAAGCCGCTATTGGTCGAGAAGGCACTTCCATAAGGGAGCCATCAAAAACGGTCTTTTGAATGTCATTTTTACCTATCGATTTTATGGCTTTTTCTGGCGTAGTTTGACGTGCTGATTGCAACGGTACCATTGGATCGGGTGGACTTGATGTATTTTTCGACTCAGCCCAATTTGATGGAAAAAGCCGCTATTGGTCGAGATGGCACTTCCATAAGGGAGCCATCAAAAATGGTCTTTTGAATGTCATTTTTACCTATCGATTTTATGGCTTTTTCTGGCGTAGTTTGACGTGCTGATTGCAACGGTACCATTGGATCCATTGGATTTGATGTATTTTTCGACTCAGCCCAATTTGATGGAAAAAGCCGCTATTGGTCGAGAAGGCACTTCCATCAGGGAGCCATCAAAAATGGTCTTTTGAATGTCATTTTTACCTATCGATTTTATGGCTTTTTCTGGCGTAGTTTAACGTGCTGATTGCAACGGTACCATTGGATCGAGTGGATTTGATATATTTTTCGACTCAGCCCAATTCGATGGAAAAAGCCGCTATTGGTCGAGAAGGCACTTCCATAAGGGAGCCATCAAAAACGGTCTTTTGATGGTCATTTTTACCTATCGATTTTATGGCTCTTTCTGGCGTAGTTTGACGTGCTGATTGCAACGGTACCATTGGATCGGGTGGACTTGATGTATTTTTCGACTCAGCCCAATCTGATGGAAAAAGCCGCTATTGGTCGAGATGGCACTTCCATAAGGGAGCCATCAAAAATGGTCTTTTGAATGTCATTTTTACCTATCGATTTTATGGCTTTTTCTGGCGTAGTTTGACGTGCTGATTGCAACGGTACCATTGGATCGGGTGGATTTGATGTATTTTTCGACTCAGCCCAATTTGATGGAAAAAGCCGCTATTGGTCGAGAAGGCACTTCCATAAGGGAGCCATCAAAAATGGTCTTTTGAATGTCATTTTTACCTATCGATTTTATGGCTTTTTCTGGCGTAGTTTGACGTGCTGATTGCAACGGTACCATTGGATCGGGTGGATTTGATGTATTTTTCGACTCAGCCCAATTTGATGGAAAAAGCCACTATTGGTCGAGAAGGCACTTCCATAAGGGAGCCATCAAAAATGGTCTTTTGAATGTCATTTTTACCTATCGATTTTATGGCTTTTTCTGGCGTAGTTTGACGTGCTGATTGCAACGGTACCATTGGATCGGGTGGATTTGATGTATTTTTCGACTCAGCCCAATTTGATGGAAAAAGCCGCTATTGGTCGAGAAGGCACTTCCATAAGGGAGCCATCAAAAATGGTCTTTTGAATGTCATTTTTACCTATCGATTTTATGGCTTTTTCTGGCGTAGTTTGACGTGCTGATTGCAACGGTACCATTGGATTGGGTGGATTTGATGTATTTTTCGACTCAGCCCAATTTGATGGAAAAAGCCGCTATTGGTCGAGAAGGCACTTCCATAAGGGAGCCATCAAAAATGGTCTTTTGAATGTCATTTTTACCTATCGATTTTATGGCTTTTTCTGGCGTAGTTTGACGTGCTGATTGCAACGGTACCATTGGATCGGGTGGATTTGATGTATTTTTCGACTCAGCCCAATTTGATGGAAAAAGCCGCTATTGGTCGAGAAGGCACTTCCATAAGGGAGCCATCAAAAATGGTCTTTTGAATGTCATTTTTACCTATCGATTTTCTGGCTTTTTCTGGCGTAGTTTGACGTGCTGATTGCAACGGTACCATTGGATCGGGTGGATTTGATGTATTTTTCGACTCAGCCCAATTTGATGGAAAAAGCCGCTATTGGTCGAGAAGGCACTTCCATAAGGGAGCCATCAAAAATGGTCTTTTGAATGTCATTTTTACCTATCGATTTTATGGCTTTTTCTGGCGTAGTTTGACGTGCTGATTGCAACGGTACCATTGGATCGGGTGGATTTGATGTATTTTTCGACTCAGCCCAATTTGATGGAAAAAGCCGCTATTGGTCGAGAAGGCACTTCCATAAGGGAGCCATCAAAAATGGTCTTTTGAATGTCATTTTTACCTATCGATTTTATGGCTTTTTCTGGCGTAGTTTGACGTGCTGATTGCAACGGTACCATTGGATCGGGTGGATTCGATGTATTTTTCGACTCAGCCCAATTTGATGGAAAAAGCCGCTATTGGTCGAGAAGGCACTTCCATAAGGGAGCCATCAAAAATGGTCTTTTGAATGTCATTTTTACCTATCGATTTTATGGCTTTTTCTGGCGTAGTTTGACGTGCTGATTGCAACGGTACCATTGGATCGGGTGGATTTGATGTATTTTTCGACTCAGCCCAATTCGATGGAAAAAGCCGCTATTGGTCGAGAAGGCACTTCCATGAGGGAGCCATCAAAAATGGTCTTTTGAATGTCATTTTTACCTATCGATTTTATGGCTTTTTCTGGCGTAGTTTGACGTGCTGATTGCAACAGTACCATTGGATCGGGTGGATTTGATGTATTTTTCGACTCAGCCCAATTTGATGGAAAAAGCCACTATTGGTCGAGAAGGCACTTCCATAAGGGAGCCATCAAAAATGGTCTTTTGAATGTCATTTTTACCTATCGATTTTATGGCTTTTTCTGGCGTAGTTTAACGTGCTGATTGCAACGGTACCATTGGATCGAGTGGATTTGATATATTTTTCGACTCAGCCCAATTCGATGGAAAAAGCCGCTATTGGTCGAGAAGGCACTTCCATAAGGGAGCCATCAAAAACGGTCTTTTGAATGTCATTTTTACCTATCGTTTTTATGGCTTTTTCTGGCGTAGTTTGACGTGCTGATTGCAACGGTACCATTGGATCGGGTGGACTTGATGTATTTTTCGACTCAGCCCAATTTGATGGAAAAAGCCGCTATTGGTCGAGAAGGCACTTCCATAAGGGAGCCATCAAAAATGGTCTTTTGAATGTCATTTTTACCTATCGATTTTATGGCTTTTTCTGGCGTAGTTTGACGTGCTGATTGCAACGGTACCATTGGATCGGGTGGATTTGATGTATTTTTCGACTCAGCCCAATTTGATGGAAAAAGCCGCTATTGGTCGAGAAGGCACTTCCATAAGGGAGCCATCAAAAATGGTCTTTTGAATGTCATTTTTACCTATCGATTTTCTGGCTTTTTCTGGCGTAGTTTGACGTGCTGATTGCAACGGTACCATTGGATCGGGTGGATTTGATGTATTTTTCGACTCAGCCCAATTTGATGGAAAAAGCCGCTATTGGTCGAGAAGGCACTTCCATAAGGGAGCCATCAAAAATGGTCTTTTGAATGTCATTTTTACCTATCGATTTTATGGCTTTTTCTGGCGTAGTTTGACGTGCTGATTGCAACGGTACCATTGGATCGGGTGGATTTGATGTATTTTTCGACTCAGCCCAATTTGATGGAAAAAGCCGCTATTGGTCGAGAAGGCACTTCCATAAGGGAGCCATCAAAAATGGTCTTTTGAATGTCATTTTTACCTATCGATTTTATGGCTTTTTCTGGCGTAGTTTGACGTGCTGATTGCAACGGTACCATTGGATCGGGTGGATTTGATGTATTTTTCGACTCAGCCCAATTTGATGGAAAAAGCCGCTATTGGTCGAGAAGGCACTTCCATAAGGGAGCCATCAAAAATGGTCTTTTGAATGTCATTTTTACCTATCGATTTTATGGCTTTTTCTGGCGTAGTTTGACGTGCTGATTGCAACGGTACCATTGGATCGGGTGGATTTGATGTATTTTTCGACTCAGCCCAATTCGATGGAAAAAGCCGCTATTGGTCGAGAAGGCACTTCCATAAGGGAGCCATCAAAAATGGTCTTTTGAATGTCATTTTTACCTATCGATTTTATGGCTTTTTCTGGCGCAGTTTGACGTGCTGATTGCAACGGTACCATTGGATCGGGTGGATTCGATGTATTTTTCGACTCAGCCCAATTCGATGGAAAAAGCCGCTATTGGTCGAGAAGGCACTTCCATAAGGGAGCCATCAAAAATGGTCTTTTGAATGTCATTTTTACCTATCGATTTTCTGGCTTTTTCTGGCGTAGTTTGACGTGCTGATTGCAACGGTACCATTGGATTGGGTGGATTTGATGTATTTTTCGACTCAGCCCAATTTGATGGAAAAAGCCGCTATTGGTCGAGAAGGCACTTCCATAAGGGAGCCATCAAAAATGGTCTTTTGAATGTCATTTTTACCTATCGATTTTCTGGCTTTTTCTGGCGTAGTTTGACGTGCTGATTGCAACGGTACCATTGGATCGGGTGGATTTGATGTATTTTTCGACTCAGCCCAATTTGATGGAAAAAGCCGCTATTGGTCGAGAAGGCACTTCCATAAGGGAGCCATCAAAAATGGTCTTTTGAATGTCATTTTTACCTATCGATTTTCTGGCTTTTTCTGGCGTAGTTTGACGTGCTGATTGCAACGGTACCATTGGATCGGGTGGATTTGATGTATTTTTCGACTCAGCCCAATTTGATGGAAAAAGCCGCTATTGGTCGAGAAGGCACTTCCATAAGGGAGCCATCAAAAATGGTCTTTTGAATGTCATTTTTACCTATCGATTTTATGGCTTTTTCTGGCGTAGTTTGACGTGCTGATTGCAACGGTACCATTGGATCGGGTGGATTTGATGTATTTTTCGACTCAGCCCAATTTGATGGAAAAAGCCGCTATTGGTCGAGAAGGCACTTCCATAAGGGAGCCATCAAAAATGGTCTTTTGAATGTCATTTTTACCTATCGATTTTATGGCTTTTTCTGGCGTAGTTTGACGTGCTGATTGCAACAGTACCATTGGATCGGGTGGATTTGATGTATTTTTCGACTCAGCCCAATTCGATGGAAAAAGCCGCTATTGGTCGAGAAGGCACTTCCATAAGGGAGCCATCAAAAATGGTCTTTTGAATGTCATTTTTACCTATCGATTTTCTGGCTTTTTCTGGCGTAGTTTGACGTGCTGATTGCAACGGTACCATTGGATCGGGTGGATTCGATGTATTTTTCGACTCAGCCCAATTCGATGGAAAAAGCCGCTATTGGTCGAGAAGGCACTTCCATAAGGGAGCCATCAAAAATGGTCTTTTGAATGTCATTTTTACCTATCGATTTTATGGCTTTTTCTGGCGTAGTTTGACGTGCTGATTGCAACGGTACCATTGGATCGGGTGGATTTGATGTATTTTTCGACTCAGCCCAATTCGATGGAAAAAGCCGCTATTGGTCGAGAAGGCACTTCCATAAGGGAGCCATCAAAAATGGTCTTTTGAATGTCATTTTTACCTATCGATTTTATGGCTTTTTCTGGCGTAGTTTGACGTGCTGATTGCAACGGTACCATTGGATCGGGTGGATTTGATGTATTTTTCGACTCAGCCCAATTCGATGGAAAAAGCCGCTATTGGTCGAGAAGGCACTTCCATAAGGGAGCCATCAAAAATGGTCTTTTGAATGTCATTTTTACCTATCGATTTTATGGCTTTTTCTGGCGTAGTTTGACGTGCTGATTGCAACGGTACCATTGGATCGGGTGGATTTGATGTATTTTTCGACTCAGCCCAATTTGATGGAAAAAGCCGCTATTGGTCGAGAAGGCACTTCCATAAGGGAGCCATCAAAAATGGTCTTTTGAATGTCATTTTTACCTATCGATTTTATGGCTTTTTCTGGCGTAGTTTGACGTGCTGATTGCAACGGTACCATTGGATCGGGTGGATTTGATGTATTTTTCGACTCAGCCCAATTTGATGGAAAAAGCCGCTATTGGTCGAGAAGGCACTTCCATAAGGGAGCCATCAAAAATGGTCTTTTGAATGTCATTTTTACCTATCGATTTTATGGCTTTTTCTGGCGTAGTTTGACGTGCTGATTGCAACGGTACCATTGGATCGGGTGGATTTGATGTATTTTTCGACTCAGCCCAATTTGATGGAAAAAGCCGCTATTGGTCGAGAAGGCACTTCCATAAGGGAGCCATCAAAAATGGTCTTTTGAA
The DNA here is from genome assembly GCA_963457665.1 of Thysanoteuthis rhombus. Classification (NCBI taxonomy): domain Eukaryota; kingdom Metazoa; phylum Mollusca; class Cephalopoda; order Oegopsida; family Thysanoteuthidae; genus Thysanoteuthis; species Thysanoteuthis major. The sequence continues at coordinate 21,280 of CAUOPZ010000312.1, forward strand.
TGTCATTTTTACCTATCGATTTTATGGCTTTTTCTGGCGTAGTTTGACGTGCTGATTGCAACGGTACCATTGGATCGGGTGGATTTGATGTATTTTTCGACTCAGCCCAATTTGATGGAAAAAGCCGCTATTGGTCGAGAAGGCACTTCCATAAGGGAGCCATCAAAAATGGTCTTTTGAATGTCATTTTTACCTATCGATTTTATGGCTTTTTCTGGCGTAGTTTGACGTGCTGATTGCAACAGTACCATTGGATCGGGTGGATTTGATGTATTTTTCGACTCAGCCCAATTCGATGGAAAAAGCCGCTATTGGTCGAGAAGGCACTTCCATAAGGGAGCCATCAAAAATGGTCTTTTGAATGTCATTTTTACCTATCGATTTTATGGCTTTTTCTGGCGTAGTTTGACGTGCTGATTGCAACGGTACCATTGGATCGGGTGGATTTGATGTATTTTTCGACTCAGCCCAATTTGATGGAAAAAGCCGCTATTGGTCGAGAAGGCACTTCCATAAGGGAGCCATCAAAAATGGTCTTTTGAATGTCATTTTTACCTATCGATTTTATGGCTTTTTCTGGCGTAGTTTGACGTGCTGATTGCAACGGTACCATTGGATCGGGTGGATTTGATGTATTTTTCGACTCAGCCCAATTTGATGGAAAAAGCCGCTATTGGTCGAGAAGGCACTTCCATAAGGGAGCCATCAAAAATGGTCTTTTGAATGTCATTTTTACCTATCGATTTTATGGCTTTTTCTGGCGTAGTTTGACGTGCTGATTGCAACGGTACCATTGGATCGGGTGGATTTGATGTATTTTTCGACTCAGCCCAATTTGATGGAAAAAGCCGCTATTGGTCGAGAAGGCACTTCCATAAGGGAGCCATCAAAAATGGTCTTTTGAATGTCATTTTTACCTATCGATTTTATGGCTTTTTCTGGCGTAGTTTGACGTGCTGATTGCAACGGTACCATTGGATCGGGTGGATTTGATGTATTTTTCGACTCAGCCCAATTTGATGGAAAAAGCCGCTATTGGTCGAGAAGGCACTTCCATAAGGGAGCCATCAAAAATGGTCTTTTGAATGTCATTTTTACCTATCGATTTTATGGCTTTTTCTGGCGTAGTTTGACGTGCTGATTGCAACGGTACCATTGGATCGGGTGGATTTGATGTATTTTTCGACTCAGCCCAATTTGATGGAAAAAGCCGCTATTGGTCGAGAAGGCACTTCCATAAGGGAGCCATCAAAAATGGTCTTTTGAATGTCATTTTTACCTATCGATTTTATGGCTTTTTCTGGCGTAGTTTGACGTGCTGATTGCAACGGTACCATTGGATCGGGTGGATTTGATGTATTTTTCGACTCAGCCCAATTTGATGGAAAAAGCCGCTATTGGTCGAGAAGGCACTTCCATAAGGGAGCCATCAAAAATGGTCTTTTGAATGTCATTTTTACCTATCGATTTTATGGCTTTTTCTGGCGTAGTTTGACGTGCTGATTGCAACGGTACCATTGGATCGGGTGGATTTGATGTATTTTTCGACTCAGCCCAATTTGATGGAAAAAGCCGCTATTGGTCGAGAAGGCACTTCCATAAGGGAGCCATCAAAAATGGTCTTTTGAATGTCATTTTTACCTATCGATTTTATGGCTTTTTCTGGCGTAGTTTGACGTGCTGATTGCAACGGTACCATTGGATCGGGTGGATTTGATGTATTTTTCGACTCAGCCCAATTTGATGGAAAAAGCCGCTATTGGTCGAGAAGGCACTTCCATAAGGGAGCCATCAAAAATGGTCTTTTGAATGTCATTTTTACCTATCGATTTTATGGCTTTTTCTGGCGTAGTTTGACGTGCTGATTGCAACGGTACCATTGGATCGGGTGGATTTGATGTATTTTTCGACTCAGCCCAATTTGATGGAAAAAGCCTGCTATTGGTCGAGAAGGCACTTCCATAAGGGAGCCATCAAAAATGGTCTTTTGAATGTCATTTTTACCTATCGATTTTATGGCTTTTTCTGGCGTAGTTTGACGTGCTGATTGCAACGGTACCATTGGATCGGGTGGATTTGATGTATTTTTCGACTCAGCCCAATTTGATGGAAAAAGCCGCTATTGGTCGAGAAGGCACTTCCATAAGGGAGCCATCAAAAATGGTCTTTTGAATGTCATTTTTACCTATCGATTTTATGGCTTTTTCTGGCGTAGTTTGACGTGCTGATTGCAACGGTACCATTGGATCGGGTGGATTTGATGTATTTTTCGACTCAGCCCAATTTGATGGAAAAAGCCGCTATTGGTCGAGAAGGCACTTCCATAAGGGAGCCATCAAAAATGGTCTTTTGAATGTCATTTTTACCTATCGATTTTATGGCTTTTTCTGGCGTAGTTTGACGTGCTGATTGCAACGGTACCATTGGATCGGGTGGATTTGATGTATTTTTCGACTCAGCCCAATTTGATGGAAAAAGCCGCTATTGGTCGAGAAGGCACTTCCATAAGGGAGCCATCAAAAATGGTCTTTTGAATGTCATTTTTACCTATCGATTTTATGGCTTTTTCTGGCGTAGTTTGACGTGCTGATTGCAACGGTACCATTGGATCGGGTGGATTTGATGTATTTTTCGACTCAGCCCAATTTGATGGAAAAAGCCGCTATTGGTCGAGAAGGCACTTCCATAAGGGAGCCATCAAAAATGGTCTTTTGAATGTCATTTTTACCTATCGATTTTATGGCTTTTTCTGGCGTAGTTTGACGTGCTGATTGCAACGGTACCATTGGATCGGGTGGATTTGATGTATTTTTCGACTCAGCCCAATTCGATGGAAAAAGCCGCTATTGGTCGAGAAGGCACTTCCATAAGGGAGCCATCAAAAATGGTCTTTTGAATGTCATTTTTACCTATCGATTTTATGGCTTTTTCTGGCGTAGTTTGACGTGCTGATTGCAACGGTACCATTGGATCGGGTGGATTTGATGTATTTTTCGACTCAGCCCAATTTGATGGAAAAAGCCGCTATTGGTCGAGAAGGCACTTCCATAAGGGAGCCATCAAAAATGGTCTTTTGAATGTCATTTTTACCTATCGATTTTATGGCTTTTTCTGGCGTAGTTTGACGTGCTGATTGCAACGGTACCATTGGATCGGGTGGATTTGATGTATTTTTCGACTCAGCCCAATTTGATGGAAAAAGCCGCTATTGGTCGAGAAGGCACTTCCATAAGGGAGCCATCAAAAATGGTCTTTTGAATGTCATTTTTACCTATCGATTTTATGGCTTTTTCTGGCGTAGTTTGACGTGCTGATTGCAACGGTACCATTGGATCGGGTGGATTTGATGTATTTTTCGACTCAGCCCAATTTGATGGAAAAAGCCGCTATTGGTCGAGAAGGCACTTCCATAAGGGAGCCATCAAAAATGGTCTTTTGAATGTCATTTTTACCTATCGATTTTATGGCTTTTTCTGGCGTAGTTTGACGTGCTGATTGCAACGGTACCATTGGATCGGGTGGATTTGATGTATTTTTCGACTCAGCCCAATTTGATGGAAAAAGCCGCTATTGGTCGAGAAGGCACTTCCATAATGGGAGCCATCAAAAATGGTCTTTTGAATGTCATTTTTACCTATCGATTTTATGGCTTTTTCTGGCGTAGTTTGACGTGCTGATTGCAACGGTACCAGGATCGGGTGGATTTGATGTATTTTTCGACTCAGCCCAATTTGATGGAAAAAGCCGCTATTGGTCGAGAAGGCACTTCCATAAGGGAGCCATCAAAAATGGTCTTTTGAATGTCATTTTTACCTATCGATTTTATGGCTTTTTCTGGCGTAGTTTGACGTGCTGATTGCAACGGTACCATTGGATCGGGTGGATTTGATGTATTTTTCGACTCAGCCCAATTCGATGGAAAAAGCCGCTATTGGTCGAGAAGGCACTTCCATGAGGGAGCCATCAAAAATGGTCTTTTGAATGTCATTTTTACCTATCGATTTTATGGCTTTTTCTGGCGTAGTTTGACGTGCTGATTGCAACAGTACCATTGGATCGGGTGGATTTGATGTATTTTTCGACTCAGCCCAATTTGATGGAAAAAGCCGCTATTGGTCGAGAAGGCACTTCCATAAGGGAGCCATCAAAAATGGTCTTTTGAATGTCATTTTTACCTATCGATTTTATGGCTTTTTCTGGCGTAGTTTGACGTGCTGATTGCAACGGTACCATTGGATCGGGTGGATTTGATGTATTTTTCGACTCAGCCCAATTCGATGGAAAAAGCCGCTATTGGTCGAGAAGGCACTTCCATAAGGGAGCCATCAAAAATGGTCTTTTGAATGTCATTTTTACCTATCGATTTTATGGCTTTTTCTGGCGTAGTTTGACGTGCTGATTGCAACAGTACCATTGGATCGGGTGGATTTGATGTATTTTTCGACTCAGCCCAATTTGATGGAAAAAGCCGCTATTGGTCGAGAAGGCACTTCCATAAGGGAGCCATCAAAAATGGTCTTTTGAATGTCATTTTTACCTATCGATTTTATGGCTTTTTCTGGCGTAGTTTGACGTGCTGATTGCAACGGTACCATTGGATCGGGTGGATTTGATGTATTTTTCAACTCAGCCCAATTCGATGGAAAAAGCCGCTATTGGTCGAGAAGGCACTTCCATAAGGGAGCCATCAAAAATGGTCTTTTGAATGTCATTTTTACCTATCGATTTTATGGCTTTTTCTGGCGTAGTTTAACGTGCTGATTGCAACGGTACCATTGGATCGAGTGGATTTGATGTATTTTTCGACTCAGCCCAATTCGATGGAAAAAGCCGCTATTGGTCGAGAAGGCACTTCCATAAGGGAGCCATCAAAAATGGTCTTTTGAATGTCATTTTTACCTATCGATTTTATGGCTTTTTCTGGCGTAGTTTGACGTGCTGATTGCAACGGTACCATTGGATCGGGTGGATTTGATGTATTTTTCGACTCAGCCCAATTTGATGGAAAAAGCCGCTATTGGTCGAGAAGGCACTTCCATAAGGGAGCCATCAAAAATGGTCTTTTGAATGTCATTTTTACCTATCGATTTTATGGCTTTTTCTGGCGTAGTTTGACGTGCTGATTGCAACGGTACCATTGGATCGGGTGGATTTGATGTATTTTTCGACTCAGCCCAATTTGATGGAAAAAGCCGCTATTGGTCGAGAAGGCACTTCCATAAGGGAGCCATCAAAAATGGTCTTTTGAATGTCATTTTTACCTATCGATTTTATGGCTTTTTCTGGCGTAGTTTGACGTGCTGATTGCAACGGTACCATTGGATCGGGTGGATTTGATGTATTTTTCGACTCAGCCCAATTTGATGGAAAAAGCCGCTATTGGTCGAGAAGGCACTTCCATAAGGGAGCCATCAAAAATGGTCTTTTGAATGTCATTTTTACCTATCGATTTTATGGCTTTTTCTGGCGTAGTTTGACGTGCTGATTGCAACGGTACCATTGGATCGGGTGGATTTGATGTATTTTTCGACTCAGCCCAATTTGATGGAAAAAGCCGCTATTGGTCGAGAAGGCACTTCCATAAGGGAGCCATCAAAAATGGTCTTTTGAATGTCATTTTTACCTATCGATTTTATGGCTTTTTCTGGCGTAGTTTGACGTGCTGATTGCAACGGTACCATTGGATCGGGTGGATTTGATGTATTTTTCGACTCAGCCCAATTTGATGGAAAAAGCCGCTATTGGTCGAGAAGGCACTTCCATAAGGGAGCCATCAAAAATGGTCTTTTGAATGTCATTTTTACCTATCGATTTTATGGCTTTTTCTGGCGTAGTTTGACGTGCTGATTGCAACGGTACCATTGGATCGGGTGGATTTGATGTATTTTTCGACTCAGCCCAATTTGATGGAAAAAGCCGCTATTGGTCGAGAAGGCACTTCCATAAGGGAGCCATCAAAAATGGTCTTTTGAATGTCATTTTTACCTATCGATTTTATGGCTTTTTCTGGCGTAGTTTGACGTGCTGATTGCAACGGTACCATTGGATCGGGTGGATTTGATGTATTTTTCGACTCAGCCCAATTTGATGGAAAAAGCCGCTATTGGTCGAGAAGGCACTTCCATAAGGGAGCCATCAAAAATGGTCTTTTGAATGTCATTTTTACCTATCGATTTTATGGCTTTTTCTGGCGTAGTTTGACGTGCTGATTGCAACGGTACCATTGGATCGGGTGGATTTGATGTATTTTTCGACTCAGCCCAATTTGATGGAAAAAGCCGCTATTGGTCGAGAAGGCACTTCCATAAGGGAGCCATCAAAAATGGTCTTTTGAATGTCATTTTTACCTATCGATTTTATGGCTTTTTCTGGCGTAGTTTGACGTGCTGATTGCAACGGTACCATTGGATCGGGTGGATTTGATGTATTTTTCGACTCAGCCCAATTTGATGGAAAAAGCCGCTATTGGTCGAGAAGGCACTTCCATAAGGGAGCCATCAAAAATGGTCTTTTGAATGTCATTTTTACCTATCGATTTTATGGCTTTTTCTGGCGTAGTTTGACGTGCTGATTGCAACGGTACCATTGGATCGGGTGGATTTGATGTATTTTTCGACTCAGCCCAATTTGATGGAAAAAGCCGCTATTGGTCGAGAAGGCACTTCCATAAGGGAGCCATCAAAAATGGTCTTTTGAATGTCATTTTTACCTATCGATTTTATGGCTTTTTCTGGCGTAGTTTGACGTGCTGATTGCAACGGTACCATTGGATCGGGTGGATTTGATGTATTTTTCGACTCAGCCCAATTTGATGGAAAAAGCCGCTATTGGTCGAGAAGGCACTTCCATAAGGGAGCCATCAAAAATGGTCTTTTGAATGTCATTTTTACCTATCGATTTTATGGCTTTTTCTGGCGTAGTTTGACGTGCTGATTGCAACGGTACCATTGGATCGGGTGGATTTGATGTATTTTTCGACTCAGCCCAATTTGATGGAAAAAGCCGCTATTGGTCGAGAAGGCACTTCCATAAGGGAGCCATCAAAAATGGTCTTTTGAATGTCATTTTTACCTATCGATTTTATGGCTTTTTCTGGCGTAGTTTGACGTGCTGATTGCAACGGTACCATTGGATCGGGTGGATTTGATGTATTTTTCGACTCAGCCCAATTTGATGGAAAAAGCCGCTATTGGTCGAGAAGGCACTTCCATAAGGGAGCCATCAAAAATGGTCTTTTGAATGTCATTTTTACCTATCGATTTTATGGCTTTTTCTGGCGTAGTTTGACGTGCTGATTGCAACGGTACCATTGGATCGGGTGGATTTGATGTATTTTTCGACTCAGCCCAATTTGATGGAAAAAGCCGCTATTGGTCGAGAAGGCACTTCCATAAGGGAGCCATCAAAAATGGTCTTTTGAATGTCATTTTTACCTATCGATTTTATGGCTTTTTCTGGCGTAGTTTGACGTGCTGATTGCAACGGTACCATTGGATCGGGTGGATTTGATGTATTTTTCGACTCAGCCCAATTTGATGGAAAAAGCCGCTATTGGTCGAGAAGGCACTTCCATAAGGGAGCCATCAAAAATGGTCTTTTGAATGTCATTTTTACCTATCGATTTTATGGCTTTTTCTGGCGTAGTTTGACGTGCTGATTGCAACGGTACCATTGGATCGGGTGGATTTGATGTATTTTTCGACTCAGCCCAATTTGATGGAAAAAGCCGCTATTGGTCGAGAAGGCACTTCCATAAGGGAGCCATCAAAAATGGTCTTTTGAATGTCATTTTTACCTATCGATTTTATGGCTTTTTCTGGCGTAGTTTGACGTGCTGATTGCAACGGTACCATTGGATCGGGTGGATTTGATGTATTTTTCGACTCAGCCCAATTTGATGGAAAAAGCCGCTATTGGTCGAGAAGGCACTTCCATAAGGGAGCCATCAAAAATGGTCTTTTGAATGTCATTTTTACCTATCGATTTTATGGCTTTTTCTGGCGTAGTTTGACGTGCTGATTGCAACGGTACCATTGGATCGGGTGGATTTGATGTATTTTTCGACTCAGCCCAATTTGATGGAAAAAGCCGCTATTGGTCGAGAAGGCACTTCCATAAGGGAGCCATCAAAAATGGTCTTTTGAATGTCATTTTTACCTATCGATTTTATGGCTTTTTCTGGCGTAGTTTGACGTGCTGATTGCAACGGTACCATTGGATCGGGTGGATTTGATGTATTTTTCGACTCAGCCCAATTTGATGGAAAAAGCCGCTATTGGTCGAGAAGGCACTTCCATAAGGGAGCCATCAAAAATGGTCTTTTGAATGTCATTTTTACCTATCGATTTTATGGCTTTTTCTGGCGTAGTTTGACGTGCTGATTGCAACGGTACCATTGGATCGGGTGGATTTGATGTATTTTTCGACTCAGCCCAATTTGATGGAAAAAGCCGCTATTGGTCGAGAAGGCACTTCCATAAGGGAGCCATCAAAAATGGTCTTTTGAATGTCATTTTTACCTATCGATTTTATGGCTTTTTCTGGCGTAGTTTGACGTGCTGATTGCAACGGTACCATTGGATCGGGTGGATTTGATGTATTTTTCGACTCAGCCCAATTTGATGGAAAAAGCCGCTATTGGTCGAGAAGGCACTTCCATAAGGGAGCCATCAAAAATGGTCTTTTGAATGTCATTTTTACCTATCGATTTTATGGCTTTTTCTGGCGTAGTTTGACGTGCTGATTGCAACGGTACCATTGGATCGGGTGGATTTGATGTATTTTTCGACTCAGCCCAATTTGATGGAAAAAGCCGCTATTGGTCGAGAAGGCACTTCCATAAGGGAGCCATCAAAAATGGTCTTTTGAATGTCATTTTTACCTATCGATTTTATGGCTTTTTCTGGCGTAGTTTGACGTGCTGATTGCAACGGTACCATTGGATCGGGTGGATTTGATGTATTTTTCGACTCAGCCCAATTTGATGGAAAAAGCCGCTATTGGTCGAGAAGGCACTTCCATAAGGGAGCCATCAAAAATGGTCTTTTGAATGTCATTTTTACCTATCGATTTTATGGCTTTTTCTGGCGTAGTTTGACGTGCTGATTGCAACGGTACCATTGGATCGGGTGGATTTGATGTATTTTTCGACTCAGCCCAATTTGATGGAAAAAGCCGCTATTGGTCGAGAAGGCACTTCCATAAGGGAGCCATCAAAAATGGTCTTTTGAATGTCATTTTTACCTATCGATTTTATGGCTTTTTCTGGCGTAGTTTGACGTGCTGATTGCAACGGTACCATTGGATCGGGTGGATTTGATGTATTTTTCGACTCAGCCCAATTTGATGGAAAAAGCCGCTATTGGTCGAGAAGGCACTTCCATAAGGGAGCCATCAAAAATGGTCTTTTGAATGTCATTTTTACCTATCGATTTTATGGCTTTTTCTGGCGTAGTTTGACGTGCTGATTGCAACGGTACCATTGGATCGGGTGGATTTGATGTATTTTTCGACTCAGCCCAATTTGATGGAAAAAGCCGCTATTGGTCGAGAAGGCACTTCCATAAGGGAGCCATCAAAAATGGTCTTTTGAATGTCATTTTTACCTATCGATTTTATGGCTTTTTCTGGCGTAGTTTGACGTGCTGATTGCAACGGTACCATTGGATCGGGTGGATTTGATGTATTTTTCGACTCAGCCCAATTTGATGGAAAAAGCCGCTATTGGTCGAGAAGGCACTTCCATAAGGGAGCCATCAAAAATGGTCTTTTGAATGTCATTTTTACCTATCGATTTTATGGCTTTTTCTGGCGTAGTTTGACGTGCTGATTGCAACGGTACCATTGGATCGGGTGGATTTGATGTATTTTTCGACTCAGCCCAATTTGATGGAAAAAGCCGCTATTGGTCGAGAAGGCACTTCCATAAGGGAGCCATCAAAAATGGTCTTTTGAATGTCATTTTTACCTATCGATTTTATGGCTTTTTCTGGCGTAGTTTGACGTGCTGATTGCAACGGTACCATTGGATCGGGTGGATTTGATGTATTTTTCGACTCAGCCCAATTTGATGGAAAAAGCCGCTATTGGTCGAGAAGGCACTTCCATAAGGGAGCCATCAAAAATGGTCTTTTGAATGTCATTTTTACCTATCGATTTTATGGCTTTTTCTGGCGTAGTTTGACGTGCTGATTGCAACGGTACCATTGGATCGGGTGGATTTGATGTATTTTTCGACTCAGCCCAATTTGATGGAAAAAGCCGCTATTGGTCGAGAAGGCACTTCCATAAGGGAGCCATCAAAAATGGTCTTTTGAATGTCATTTTTACCTATCGATTTTATGGCTTTTTCTGGCGTAGTTTGACGTGCTGATTGCAACGGTACCATTGGATCGGGTGGATTTGATGTATTTTTCGACTCAGCCCAATTTGATGGAAAAAGCCGCTATTGGTCGAGAAGGCACTTCCATAAGGGAGCCATCAAAAATGGTCTTTTGAATGTCATTTTTACCTATCGATTTTATGGCTTTTTCTGGCGTAGTTTGACGTGCTGATTGCAACGGTACCATTGGATCGGGTGGATTTGATGTATTTTTCGACTCAGCCCAATTTGATGGAAAAAGCCGCTATTGGTCGAGAAGGCACTTCCATAAGGGAGCCATCAAAAAGGTCTTTTGAATGTCATTTTTACCTATCGATTTTATGGCTTTTTCTGGCGTAGTTTGACGTGCTGATTGCAACGGTACCATTGGATCGGGTGGATTTGATGTATTTTTCGACTCAGCCCAATTTGATGGAAAAAGCCGCTATTGGTCGAGAAGGCACTTCCATAAGGGAGCCATCAAAAATGGTCTTTTGAATGTCATTTTTACCTATCGATTTTATGGCTTTTTCTGGCGTAGTTTGACGTGCTGATTGCAACGGTACCATTGGATCGGGTGGATTTGATGTATTTTTCGACTCAGCCCAATTTGATGGAAAAAGCCGCTATTGGTCGAGAAGGCACTTCCATAAGGGAGCCATCAAAAATGGTCTTTTGAATGTCATTTTTACCTATCGATTTTATGGCTTTTTCTGGCGTAGTTTGACGTGCTGATTGCAACGGTACCATTGGATCGGGTGGATTTGATGTATTTTTCGACTCAGCCCAATTTGATGGAAAAAGCCGCTATTGGTCGAGAAGGCACTTCCATAAGGGAGCCATCAAAAATGGTCTTTTGAATGTCATTTTTACCTATCGATTTTATGGCTTTTTCTGGCGTAGTTTGACGTGCTGATTGCAACGGTACCATTGGATCGGGTGGATTTGATGTATTTTTCGACTCAGCCCAATTTGATGGAAAAAGCCGCTATTGGTCGAGAAGGCACTTCCATAAGGGAGCCATCAAAAATGGTCTTTTGAATGTCATTTTTACCTATCGATTTTATGGCTTTTTCTGGCGTAGTTTGACGTGCTGATTGCAACGGTACCATTGGATCGGGTGGATTTGATGTATTTTTCGACTCAGCCCAATTTGATGGAAAAAGCCGCTATTGGTCGAGAAGGCACTTCCATAAGGGAGCCATCAAAAATGGTCTTTTGAATGTCATTTTTACCTATCGATTTTATGGCTTTTTCTGGCGTAGTTTGACGTGCTGATTGCAACGGTACCATTGGATCGGGTGGATTTGATGTATTTTTCGACTCAGCCCAATTTGATGGAAAAAGCCGCTATTGGTCGAGAAGGCACTTCCATAAGGGAGCCATCAAAAATGGTCTTTTGAATGTCATTTTTACCTATCGATTTTATGGCTTTTTCTGGCGTAGTTTGACGTGCTGATTGCAACGGTACCATTGGATCGGGTGGATTTGATGTATTTTTCGACTCAGCCCAATTTGATGGAAAAAGCCGCTATTGGTCGAGAAGGCACTTCCATAAGGGAGCCATCAAAAATGGTCTTTTGAATGTCATTTTTACCTATCGATTTTATGGCTTTTTCTGGCGTAGTTTGACGTGCTGATTGCAACGGTACCATTGGATCGGGTGGATTTGATGTATTTTTCGACTCAGCCCAATTTGATGGAAAAAGCCGCTATTGGTCGAGAAGGCACTTCCATAAGGGAGCCATCAAAAATGGTCTTTTGAATGTCATTTTTACCTATCGATTTTATGGCTTTTTCTGGCGTAGTTTGACGTGCTGATTGCAACGGTACCATTGGATCGGGTGGATTTGATGTATTTTTCGACTCAGCCCAATTTGATGGAAAAAGCCGCTATTGGTCGAGAAGGCACTTCCATAAGGGAGCCATCAAAAATGGTCTTTTGAATGTCATTTTTACCTATCGATTTTATGGCTTTTTCTGGCGTAGTTTGACGTGCTGATTGCAACGGTACCATTGGATCGGGTGGATTTGATGTATTTTTCGACTCAGCCCAATTTGATGGAAAAAGCCGCTATTGGTCGAGAAGGCACTTCCATAAGGGAGCCATCAAAAATGGTCTTTTGAATGTCATTTTTACCTATCGATTTTATGGCTTTTTCTGGCGTAGTTTGACGTGCTGATTGCAACGGTACCATTGGATCGGGTGGATTTGATGTATTTTTCGACTCAGCCCAATTTGATGGAAAAAGCCGCTATTGGTCGAGAAGGCACTTCCATAAGGGAGCCATCAAAAATGGTCTTTTGAATGTCATTTTTACCTATCGATTTTATGGCTTTTTCTGGCGTAGTTTGACGTGCTGATTGCAACGGTACCATTGGATCGGGTGGATTTGATGTATTTTTCGACTCAGCCCAATTTGATGGAAAAAGCCGCTATTGGTCGAGAAGGCACTTCCATAAGGGAGCCATCAAAAATGGTCTTTTGAATGTCATTTTTACCTATCGATTTTATGGCTTTTTCTGGCGTAGTTTGACGTGCTGATTGCAACGGTACCATTGGATCGGGTGGATTTGATGTATTTTTCGACTCAGCCCAATTTGATGGAAAAAGCCGCTATTGGTCGAGAAGGCACTTCCATAAGGGAGCCATCAAAAATGGTCTTTTGAATGTCATTTTTACCTATCGATTTTATGGCTTTTTCTGGCGTAGTTTGACGTGCTGATTGCAACGGTACCATTGGATCGGGTGGATTTGATGTATTTTTCGACTCAGCCCAATTTGATGGAAAAAGCCGCTATTGGTCGAGAAGGCACTTCCATAAGGGAGCCATCAAAAATGGTCTTTTGAATGTCATTTTTACCTATCGATTTTATGGCTTTTTCTGGCGTAGTTTGACGTGCTGATTGCAACGGTACCATTGGATCGGGTGGATTTGATGTATTTTTCGACTCAGCCCAATTTGATGGAAAAAGCCGCTATTGGTCGAGAAGGCACTTCCATAAGGGAGCCATCAAAAATGGTCTTTTGAATGTCATTTTTACCTATCGATTTTATGGCTTTTTCTGGCGTAGTTTGACGTGCTGATTGCAACGGTACCATTGGATCGGGTGGATTTGATGTATTTTTCGACTCAGCCCAATTTGATGGAAAAAGCCGCTATTGGTCGAGAAGGCACTTCCATAAGGGAGCCATCAAAAATGGTCTTTTGAATGTCATTTTTACCTATCGATTTTATGGCTTTTTCTGGCGTAGTTTGACGTGCTGATTGCAACGGTACCATTGGATCGGGTGGATTTGATGTATTTTTCGACTCAGCCCAATTTGATGGAAAAAGCCGCTATTGGTCGAGAAGGCACTTCCATAAGGGAGCCATCAAAAATGGTCTTTTGAATGTCATTTTTACCTATCGATTTTATGGCTTTTTCTGGCGTAGTTTGACGTGCTGATTGCAACGGTACCATTGGATCGGGTGGATTTGATGTATTTTTCGACTCAGCCCAATTTGATGGAAAAAGCCGCTATTGGTCGAGAAGGCACTTCCATAAGGGAGCCATCAAAAATGGTCTTTTGAATGTCATTTTTACCTATCGATTTTATGGCTTTTTCTGGCGTAGTTTGACGTGCTGATTGCAACGGTACCATTGGATCGGGTGGATTTGATGTATTTTTCGACTCAGCCCAATTTGATGGAAAAAGCCGCTATTGGTCGAGAAGGCACTTCCATAAGGGAGCCATCAAAAATGGTCTTTTGAATGTCATTTTTACCTATCGATTTTATGGCTTTTTCTGGCGTAGTTTGACGTGCTGATTGCAACGGTACCATTGGATCGGGTGGATTTGATGTATTTTTCGACTCAGCCCAATTTGATGGAAAAAGCCGCTATTGGTCGAGAAGGCACTTCCATAAGGGAGCCATCAAAAATGGTCTTTTGAATGTCATTTTTACCTATCGATTTTATGGCTTTTTCTGGCGTAGTTTGACGTGCTGATTGCAACGGTACCATTGGATCGGGTGGATTTGATGTATTTTTCGACTCAGCCCAATTTGATGGAAAAAGCCGCTATTGGTCGAGAAGGCACTTCCATAAGGGAGCCATCAAAAATGGTCTTTTGAATGTCATTTTTACCTATCGATTTTATGGCTTTTTCTGGCGTAGTTTGACGTGCTGATTGCAACGGTACCATTGGATCGGGTGGATTTGATGTATTTTTCGACTCAGCCCAATTTGATGGAAAAAGCCGCTATTGGTCGAGAAGGCACTTCCATAAGGGAGCCATCAAAAATGGTCTTTTGAATGTCATTTTTACCTATCGATTTTATGGCTTTTTCTGGCGTAGTTTGACGTGCTGATTGCAACGGTACCATTGGATCGGGTGGATTTGATGTATTTTTCGACTCAGCCCAATTTGATGGAAAAAGCCGCTATTGGTCGAGAAGGCACTTCCATAAGGGAGCCATCAAAAATGGTCTTTTGAATGTCATTTTTACCTATCGATTTTATGGCTTTTTCTGGCGTAGTTTGACGTGCTGATTGCAACGGTACCATTGGATCGGGTGGATTTGATGTATTTTTCGACTCAGCCCAATTTGATGGAAAAAGCCGCTATTGGTCGAGAAGGCACTTCCATAAGGGAGCCATCAAAAATGGTCTTTTGAATGTCATTTTTACCTATCGATTTTATGGCTTTTTCTGGCGTAGTTTGACGTGCTGATTGCAACGGTACCATTGGATCGGGTGGATTTGATGTATTTTTCGACTCAGCCCAATTTGATGGAAAAAGCCGCTATTGGTCGAGAAGGCACTTCCATAAGGGAGCCATCAAAAATGGTCTTTTGAATGTCATTTTTACCTATCGATTTTATGGCTTTTTCTGGCGTAGTTTGACGTGCTGATTGCAACGGTACCATTGGATCGGGTGGATTTGATGTATTTTTCGACTCAGCCCAATTTGATGGAAAAAGCCGCTATTGGTCGAGAAGGCACTTCCATAAGGGAGCCATCAAAAATGGTCTTTTGAATGTCATTTTTACCTATCGATTTTATGGCTTTTTCTGGCGTAGTTTGACGTGCTGATTGCAACGGTACCATTGGATCGGGTGGATTTGATGTATTTTTCGACTCAGCCCAATTTGATGGAAAAAGCCGCTATTGGTCGAGAAGGCACTTCCATAAGGGAGCCATCAAAAATGGTCTTTTGAATGTCATTTTTACCTATCGATTTTATGGCTTTTTCTGGCGTAGTTTGACGTGCTGATTGCAACGGTACCATTGGATCGGGTGGATTTGATGTATTTTTCGACTCAGCCCAATTTGATGGAAAAAGCCGCTATTGGTCGAGAAGGCACTTCCATAAGGGAGCCATCAAAAATGGTCTTTTGAATGTCATTTTTACCTATCGATTTTATGGCTTTTTCTGGCGTAGTTTGACGTGCTGATTGCAACGGTACCATTGGATCGGGTGGATTTGATGTATTTTTCGACTCAGCCCAATTTGATGGAAAAAGCCGCTATTGGTCGAGAAGGCACTTCCATAAGGGAGCCATCAAAAATGGTCTTTTGAATGTCATTTTTACCTATCGATTTTATGGCTTTTTCTGGCGTAGTTTGACGTGCTGATTGCAACGGTACCATTGGATCGGGTGGATTTGATGTATTTTTCGACTCAGCCCAATTTGATGGAAAAAGCCGCTATTGGTCGAGAAGGCACTTCCATAAGGGAGCCATCAAAAATGGTCTTTTGAATGTCATTTTTACCTATCGATTTTATGGCTTTTTCTGGCGTAGTTTGACGTGCTGATTGCAACGGTACCATTGGATCGGGTGGATTTGATGTATTTTTCGACTCAGCCCAATTTGATGGAAAAAGCCGCTATTGGTCGAGAAGGCACTTCCATAAGGGAGCCATCAAAAATGGTCTTTTGAATGTCATTTTTACCTATCGATTTTATGGCTTTTTCTGGCGTAGTTTGACGTGCTGATTGCAACGGTACCATTGGATCGGGTGGATTTGATGTATTTTTCGACTCAGCCCAATTTGATGGAAAAAGCCGCTATTGGTCGAGAAGGCACTTCCATAAGGGAGCCATCAAAAATGGTCTTTTGAATGTCATTTTTACCTATCGATTTTATGGCTTTTTCTGGCGTAGTTTGACGTGCTGATTGCAACGGTACCATTGGATCGGGTGGATTTGATGTATTTTTCGACTCAGCCCAATTTGATGGAAAAAGCCGCTATTGGTCGAGAAGGCACTTCCATAAGGGAGCCATCAAAAATGGTCTTTTGAATGTCATTTTTACCTATCGATTTTATGGCTTTTTCTGGCGTAGTTTGACGTGCTGATTGCAACGGTACCATTGGATCGGGTGGATTTGATGTATTTTTCGACTCAGCCCAATTTGATGGAAAAAGCCGCTATTGGTCGAGAAGGCACTTCCATAAGGGAGCCATCAAAAATGGTCTTTTGAATGTCATTTTTACCTATCGATTTTATGGCTTTTTCTGGCGTAGTTTGACGTGCTGATTGCAACGGTACCATTGGATCGGGTGGATTTGATGTATTTTTCGACTCAGCCCAATTTGATGGAAAAAGCCGCTATTGGTCGAGAAGGCACTTCCATAAGGGAGCCATCAAAAATGGTCTTTTGAATGTCATTTTTACCTATCGATTTTATGGCTTTTTCTGGCGTAGTTTGACGTGCTGATTGCAACGGTACCATTGGATCGGGTGGATTTGATGTATTTTTCGACTCAGCCCAATTTGATGGAAAAAGCCGCTATTGGTCGAGAAGGCACTTCCATAAGGGAGCCATCAAAAATGGTCTTTTGAATGTCATTTTTACCTATCGATTTTATGGCTTTTTCTGGCGTAGTTTGACGTGCTGATTGCAACGGTACCATTGGATCGGGTGGATTTGATGTATTTTTCGACTCAGCCCAATTTGATGGAAAAAGCCGCTATTGGTCGAGAAGGCACTTCCATAAGGGAGCCATCAAAAATGGTCTTTTGAATGTCATTTTTACCTATCGATTTTATGGCTTTTTCTGGCGTAGTTTGACGTGCTGATTGCAACGGTACCATTGGATCGGGTG
This sequence comes from Thysanoteuthis rhombus, assembly GCA_963457665.1. NCBI lineage: Eukaryota > Metazoa > Mollusca > Cephalopoda > Oegopsida > Thysanoteuthidae > Thysanoteuthis > Thysanoteuthis major. The sequence continues at coordinate 38,736 of CAUOPZ010000312.1, forward strand.
GATTTGATGTATTTTTCGACTCAGCCCAATTTGATGGAAAAAGCCGCTATTGGTCGAGAAGGCACTTCCATAAGGGAGCCATCAAAAATGGTCTTTTGAATGTCATTTTTACCTATCGATTTTATGGCTTTTTCTGGCGTAGTTTGACGTGCTGATTGCAACGGTACCATTGGATCGGGTGGATTTGATGTATTTTTCGACTCAGCCCAATTTGATGGAAAAAGCCGCTATTGGTCGAGAAGGCACTTCCATAAGGGAGCCATCAAAAATGGTATTTTGAATGTCATTTTTACCTATCGATTTTATGGCTTTTTCTGGCGTAGTTTGACGTGCTGATTGCAACGGTACCATTGGATCGGGTGGATTTGATGTATTTTTCGACTCAGCCCAATTTGATGGAAAAAGCCGCTATTGGTCGAGAAGGCACTTCCATAAGGGAGCCATCAAAAATGGTCTTTTGAATGTCATTTTTACCTATCGATTTTATGGCTTTTTCTGGCGTAGTTTGACGTGCTGATTGCAACGGTACCATTGGATCGGGTGGATTTGATGTATTTTTCGACTCAGCCCAATTTGATGGAAAAAGCCGCTATTGGTCGAGAAGGCACTTCCATAAGGGAGCCATCAAAAATGGTCTTTTGAATGTCATTTTTACCTATCGATTTTATGGCTTTTTCTGGCGTAGTTTGACGTGCTGATTGCAACGGTACCATTGGATCGGGTGGATTTGATGTATTTTTCGACTCAGCCCAATTTGATGGAAAAAGCCGCTATTGGTCGAGAAGGCACTTCCATAAGGGAGCCATCAAAAATGGTCTTTTGAATGTCATTTTTACCTATCGATTTTATGGCTTTTTCTGGCGTAGTTTGACGTGCTGATTGCAACGGTACCATTGGATCGGGTGGATTTGATGTATTTTTCGACTCAGCCCAATTTGATGGAAAAAGCCGCTATTGGTCGAGAAGGCACTTCCATAAGGGAGCCATCAAAAATGGTCTTTTGAATGTCATTTTTACCTATCGATTTTATGGCTTTTTCTGGCGTAGTTTGACGTGCTGATTGCAACGGTACCATTGGATCGGGTGGATTTGATGTATTTTTCGACTCAGCCCAATTTGATGGAAAAAGCCGCTATTGGTCGAGAAGGCACTTCCATAAGGGAGCCATCAAAAATGGTCTTTTGAATGTCATTTTTACCTATCGATTTTATGGCTTTTTCTGGCGTAGTTTGACGTGCTGATTGCAACGGTACCATTGGATCGGGTGGATTTGATGTATTTTTCGACTCAGCCCAATTTGATGGAAAAAGCCGCTATTGGTCGAGAAGGCACTTCCATAAGGGAGCCATCAAAAATGGTCTTTTGAATGTCATTTTTACCTATCGATTTTATGGCTTTTTCTGGCGTAGTTTGACGTGCTGATTGCAACGGTACCATTGGATCGGGTGGATTTGATGTATTTTTCGACTCAGCCCAATTTGATGGAAAAAGCCGCTATTGGTCGAGAAGGCACTTCCATAAGGGAGCCATCAAAAATGGTCTTTTGAATGTCATTTTTACCTATCGATTTTATGGCTTTTTCTGGCGTAGTTTGACGTGCTGATTGCAACGGTACCATTGGATCGGGTGGATTTGATGTATTTTTCGACTCAGCCCAATTTGATGGAAAAAGCCGCTATTGGTCGAGAAGGCACTTCCATAAGGGAGCCATCAAAAATGGTCTTTTGAATGTCATTTTTACCTATCGATTTTATGGCTTTTTCTGGCGTAGTTTGACGTGCTGATTGCAACGGTACCATTGGATCGGGTGGATTTGATGTATTTTTCGACTCAGCCCAATTTGATGGAAAAAGCCGCTATTGGTCGAGAAGGCACTTCCATAAGGGAGCCATCAAAAATGGTCTTTTGAATGTCATTTTTACCTATCGATTTTATGGCTTTTTCTGGCGTAGTTTGACGTGCTGATTGCAACGGTACCATTGGATCGGGTGGATTTGATGTATTTTTCGACTCAGCCCAATTTGATGGAAAAAGCCGCTATTGGTCGAGAAGGCACTTCCATAAGGGAGCCATCAAAAATGGTCTTTTGAATGTCATTTTTACCTATCGATTTTATGGCTTTTTCTGGCGTAGTTTGACGTGCTGATTGCAACGGTACCATTGGATCGGGTGGATTTGATGTATTTTTCGACTCAGCCCAATTTGATGGAAAAAGCCGCTATTGGTCGAGAAGGCACTTCCATAAGGGAGCCATCAAAAATGGTCTTTTGAATGTCATTTTTACCTATCGATTTTATGGCTTTTTCTGGCGTAGTTTGACGTGCTGATTGCAACGGTACCATTGGATCGGGTGGATTTGATGTATTTTTCGACTCAGCCCAATTTGATGGAAAAAGCCGCTATTGGTCGAGAAGGCACTTCCATAAGGGAGCCATCAAAAATGGTCTTTTGAATGTCATTTTTACCTATCGATTTTATGGCTTTTTCTGGCGTAGTTTGACGTGCTGATTGCAACGGTACCATTGGATCGGGTGGATTTGATGTATTTTTCGACTCAGCCCAATTTGATGGAAAAAGCCGCTATTGGTCGAGAAGGCACTTCCATAAGGGAGCCATCAAAAATGGTCTTTTGAATGTCATTTTTACCTATCGATTTTATGGCTTTTTCTGGCGTAGTTTGACGTGCTGATTGCAACGGTACCATTGGATCGGGTGGATTTGATGTATTTTTCGACTCAGCCCAATTTGATGGAAAAAGCCGCTATTGGTCGAGAAGGCACTTCCATAAGGGAGCCATCAAAAATGGTCTTTTGAATGTCATTTTTACCTATCGATTTTATGGCTTTTTCTGGCGTAGTTTGACGTGCTGATTGCAACGGTACCATTGGATCGGGTGGATTTGATGTATTTTTCGACTCAGCCCAATTTGATGGAAAAAGCCGCTATTGGTCGAGAAGGCACTTCCATAAGGGAGCCATCAAAAATGGTCTTTTGAATGTCATTTTTACCTATCGATTTTATGGCTTTTTCTGGCGTAGTTTGACGTGCTGATTGCAACGGTACCATTGGATCGGGTGGATTTGATGTATTTTTCGACTCAGCCCAATTTGATGGAAAAAGCCGCTATTGGTCGAGAAGGCACTTCCATAAGGGAGCCATCAAAAATGGTCTTTTGAATGTCATTTTTACCTATCGATTTTATGGCTTTTTCTGGCGTAGTTTGACGTGCTGATTGCAACGGTACCATTGGATCGGGTGGATTTGATGTATTTTTCGACTCAGCCCAATTTGATGGAAAAAGCCGCTATTGGTCGAGAAGGCACTTCCATAAGGGAGCCATCAAAAATGGTCTTTTGAATGTCATTTTTACCTATCGATTTTATGGCTTTTTCTGGCGTAGTTTGACGTGCTGATTGCAACGGTACCATTGGATCGGGTGGATTTGATGTATTTTTCGACTCAGCCCAATTTGATGGAAAAAGCCGCTATTGGTCGAGAAGGCACTTCCATAAGGGAGCCATCAAAAATGGTCTTTTGAATGTCATTTTTACCTATCGATTTTATGGCTTTTTCTGGCGTAGTTTGACGTGCTGATTGCAACGGTACCATTGGATCGGGTGGATTTGATGTATTTTTCGACTCAGCCCAATTTGATGGAAAAAGCCGCTATTGGTCGAGAAGGCACTTCCATAAGGGAGCCATCAAAAATGGTCTTTTGAATGTCATTTTTACCTATCGATTTTATGGCTTTTTCTGGCGTAGTTTGACGTGCTGATTGCAACGGTACCATTGGATCGGGTGGATTTGATGTATTTTTCGACTCAGCCCAATTTGATGGAAAAAGCCGCTATTGGTCGAGAAGGCACTTCCATAAGGGAGCCATCAAAAATGGTCTTTTGAATGTCATTTTTACCTATCGATTTTATGGCTTTTTCTGGCGTAGTTTGACGTGCTGATTGCAACGGTACCATTGGATCGGGTGGATTTGATGTATTTTTCGACTCAGCCCAATTTGATGGAAAAAGCCGCTATTGGTCGAGAAGGCACTTCCATAAGGGAGCCATCAAAAATGGTCTTTTGAATGTCATTTTTACCTATCGATTTTATGGCTTTTTCTGGCGTAGTTTGACGTGCTGATTGCAACGGTACCATTGGATCGGGTGGATTTGATGTATTTTTCGACTCAGCCCAATTTGATGGAAAAAGCCGCTATTGGTCGAGAAGGCACTTCCATAAGGGAGCCATCAAAAATGGTCTTTTGAATGTCATTTTTACCTATCGATTTTATGGCTTTTTCTGGCGTAGTTTGACGTGCTGATTGCAACGGTACCATTGGATCGGGTGGATTTGATGTATTTTTCGACTCAGCCCAATTTGATGGAAAAAGCCGCTATTGGTCGAGAAGGCACTTCCATAAGGGAGCCATCAAAAATGGTCTTTTGAATGTCATTTTTACCTATCGATTTTATGGCTTTTTCTGGCGTAGTTTGACGTGCTGATTGCAACGGTACCATTGGATCGGGTGGATTTGATGTATTTTTCGACTCAGCCCAATTTGATGGAAAAAGCCGCTATTGGTCGAGAAGGCACTTCCATAAGGGAGCCATCAAAAATGGTCTTTTGAATGTCATTTTTACCTATCGATTTTATGGCTTTTTCTGGCGTAGTTTGACGTGCTGATTGCAACGGTACCATTGGATCGGGTGGATTTGATGTATTTTTCGACTCAGCCCAATTTGATGGAAAAAGCCGCTATTGGTCGAGAAGGCACTTCCATAAGGGAGCCATCAAAAATGGTCTTTTGAATGTCATTTTTACCTATCGATTTTATGGCTTTTTCTGGCGTAGTTTGACGTGCTGATTGCAACGGTACCATTGGATCGGGTGGATTTGATGTATTTTTCGACTCAGCCCAATTTGATGGAAAAAGCCGCTATTGGTCGAGAAGGCACTTCCATAAGGGAGCCATCAAAAATGGTCTTTTGAATGTCATTTTTACCTATCGATTTTATGGCTTTTTCTGGCGTAGTTTGACGTGCTGATTGCAACGGTACCATTGGATCGGGTGGATTTGATGTATTTTTCGACTCAGCCCAATTTGATGGAAAAAGCCGCTATTGGTCGAGAAGGCACTTCCATAAGGGAGCCATCAAAAATGGTCTTTTGAATGTCATTTTTACCTATCGATTTTATGGCTTTTTCTGGCGTAGTTTGACGTGCTGATTGCAACGGTACCATTGGATCGGGTGGATTTGATGTATTTTTCGACTCAGCCCAATTTGATGGAAAAAGCCGCTATTGGTCGAGAAGGCACTTCCATAAGGGAGCCATCAAAAATGGTCTTTTGAATGTCATTTTTACCTATCGATTTTATGGCTTTTTCTGGCGTAGTTTGACGTGCTGATTGCAACGGTACCATTGGATCGGGTGGATTTGATGTATTTTTCGACTCAGCCCAATTTGATGGAAAAAGCCGCTATTGGTCGAGAAGGCACTTCCATAAGGGAGCCATCAAAAATGGTCTTTTGAATGTCATTTTTACCTATCGATTTTATGGCTTTTTCTGGCGTAGTTTGACGTGCTGATTGCAACGGTACCATTGGATCGGGTGGATTTGATGTATTTTTCGACTCAGCCCAATTTGATGGAAAAAGCCGCTATTGGTCGAGAAGGCACTTCCATAAGGGAGCCATCAAAAATGGTCTTTTGAATGTCATTTTTACCTATCGATTTTATGGCTTTTTCTGGCGTAGTTTGACGTGCTGATTGCAACGGTACCATTGGATCGGGTGGATTTGATGTATTTTTCGACTCAGCCCAATTTGATGGAAAAAGCCGCTATTGGTCGAGAAGGCACTTCCATAAGGGAGCCATCAAAAATGGTCTTTTGAATGTCATTTTTACCTATCGATTTTATGGCTTTTTCTGGCGTAGTTTGACGTGCTGATTGCAACGGTACCATTGGATCGGGTGGATTTGATGTATTTTTCGACTCAGCCCAATTTGATGGAAAAAGCCGCTATTGGTCGAGAAGGCACTTCCATAAGGGAGCCATCAAAAATGGTCTTTTGAATGTCATTTTTACCTATCGATTTTATGGCTTTTTCTGGCGTAGTTTGACGTGCTGATTGCAACGGTACCATTGGATCGGGTGGATTTGATGTATTTTTCGACTCAGCCCAATTTGATGGAAAAAGCCGCTATTGGTCGAGAAGGCACTTCCATAAGGGAGCCATCAAAAATGGTCTTTTGAATGTCATTTTTACCTATCGATTTTATGGCTTTTTCTGGCGTAGTTTGACGTGCTGATTGCAACGGTACCATTGGATCCGGGTGGATTTGATGTATTTTTCGACTCAGCCCAATTTGATGGAAAAAGCCGCTATTGGTCGAGAAGGCACTTCCATAAGGGAGCCATCAAAAATGGTCTTTTGAATGTCATTTTTACCTATCGATTTTATGGCTTTTTCTGGCGTAGTTTGACGTGCTGATTGCAACGGTACCATTGGATCGGGTGGATTTGATGTATTTTTCGACTCAGCCCAATTTGATGGAAAAAGCCGCTATTGGTCGAGAAGGCACTTCCATAAGGGAGCCATCAAAAATGGTCTTTTGAATGTCATTTTTACCTATCGATTTTATGGCTTTTTCTGGCGTAGTTTGACGTGCTGATTGCAACGGTACCATTGGATCGGGTGGATTTGATGTATTTTTCGACTCAGCCCAATTTGATGGAAAAAGCCGCTATTGGTCGAGAAGGCACTTCCATAAGGGAGCCATCAAAAATGGTCTTTTGAATGTCATTTTTACCTATCGATTTTATGGCTTTTTCTGGCGTAGTTTGACGTGCTGATTGCAACGGTACCATTGGATCGGGTGGATTTGATGTATTTTTCGACTCAGCCCAATTTGATGGAAAAAGCCGCTATTGGTCGAGAAGGCACTTCCATAAGGGAGCCATCAAAAATGGTCTTTTGAATGTCATTTTTACCTATCGATTTTATGGCTTTTTCTGGCGTAGTTTGACGTGCTGATTGCAACGGTACCATTGGATCGGGTGGATTTGATGTATTTTTCGACTCAGCCCAATTTGATGGAAAAAGCCGCTATTGGTCGAGAAGGCACTTCCATAAGGGAGCCATCCAAAATGGTCTTTTGGATGTCATTTTTACCTATCGATTTTATGGCTTTTTCTGGCGTAGTTTGACGTGCTGATTGCAACGGTACCATTGGATCGGGTGGATTTGATGTATTTTTCGACTCAGCCCAATTTGATGGAAAAAGCCGCTATTGGTCGAGAAGGCACTTCCATAAGGGAGCCATCAAAAATGGTCTTTTGAATGTCATTTTTACCTATCGATTTTATGGCTTTTTCTGGCGTAGTTTGACGTGCTGATTGCAACGGTACCATTGGATCGGGTGGATTTGATGTTTTTTTCGACTCAGCCCAATTTGATGGAAAAAGCCGCTATTGGTCGAGAAGGCACTTCCATAAGGGAGCCATCAAAAATGGTCTTTTGAATGTCATTTTTACCTATCGATTTTATGGCTTTTTCTGGCGTAGTTTGACGTGCTGATTGCAACGGTACCATTGGATCGGGTGGATTTGATGTATTTTTCGACTCAGCCCAATTTGATGGAAAAAGCCGCTATTGGTCGAGAAGGCACATCCATAAGGGAGCCATCAAAAATGGTCGTTTGAATGTCATTTTTACCTATCGATTTTCTGGCTTTTTTTGGCGTAGTTTGACGTGCTGATTGCAACAGTACCATTGGTTTGGGTGGATTTGATGTATTTTGCGACTCAGCCCAATTTGATGGAAAAAGCCGCTATTGGTCGAGAAGGCACTTCCATAAGGGAGCCATCAAAAATGGTCTTTTGAATGTCATTTTTACCAATCGATTTTATGGCTTTTTCTGGCGTAGTTTGACGTGCTGATTGCAACGGTACCATTGGATCGGGTGGATTTGATGTATTTTTCGACTCAGCCCAATTTGATGGAAAAAGCCGCTATTGGTCGAGAAGGCACTTCCATAAGAGAGCCATCAAAAATGGTCTTTTGAATGTCATTTTTACCTATCGATTTTATGGCTTTTTCTGGCGTAGTTTGACGTGCTGATTGCAACGGTACCATTGGATTGGGTGGATTTGATGTATTTTTCGACTCAGCCCAATTTGATTGAAAAAGCTGCTATTGGTCGAGAAGGCACTTCCATAAGGGAGCCATCAAAAATGGCCTTTTGAATGTCATTTTCAACTATCGATTTTATGGCTTTTTCTGGCGTAGTTTGACGTGCTGATTGCAACGGTACCATTGGATCGGGTGGATTTGATGTATTTTTCGACTCAGCCCAATTTGATGGAAAAAGCCGCTATTGGTCGAGAAGGCACTTCCATAAGGGAGCCATCAAAAATGGTCTTTTGAATGTCATTTTTACCTATCGATTTTCTGGCTTTTTCTGGCGTAGTTTGACGTGCTGATTGCAACGGTACCATTGGATCGGGTGGATTTGATGTATTTTTCGACTCAGCCCAATTTGATGGAAAAAGCCGCTATTGGTCGACAAGGCACTTCCATAAGGGAGCCATCAAAAATGGTCTTTTGAATGTCATTTTTACCTATCGATTTTATGGCTTTTTCTGGCGTAGTTTGACGTGCTGATTGCAACGGTACCATTGGATCGGGTGGATTTGATGTATTTTTCGACTCAGCCCAATTTGATGGAAAAAGCCGCTATTGGTCGAGAAGGCACTTCCATAAGGGAGCCATCAAAAATGGTCTTTTGAATGTCATTTTTACCTATCGATTTTATGGCTTTTTCTGGCGGAGTTTGACGTGCTGATTGCAACGGTACCATTGGATCGGGTGGATTTGATGTATTTTTCGACTCAGCCCAATTTGATGGAAAAAGCCGCTATTGGTCGAGAAGGCACTTCCATAAGGGAGCCATCAAAAATGGTCTTTTGAATGTCATTTTTACCTATCGATTTTATGGCTTTTTCTGGCGTAGTTTGACGTGCTGATTGCAACGGTACCATTGGATCGGGTGGATTTGATATATTTTTCGACTCAGCCCAATTTGATGGAAAAAGCCGCTATTGGTCGAGAAGGCACTTCCATAAGGGAGCCATCAAAAATGGTCTTTTGAATGTCATTTTTACCTATCGATTTTCTGGCTTTTTCTGGCGTAGTTTGACGTGCTGATTGCAACGGTACCATTGGATCGGGTGGATTTGATGTATTTTTCGACTCAGCCCAATTTGATGGAAAAAGCCGCTATTGGTCGAGAAGGCACTTCCATAAGGGAGCCATCAAAAATGGTCTTTTGAATGTCATTTTTACCTATCGATTTTATGGCTTTTTCTGGCGTAGTTTGACGTGCTGATTGCAACGGTACCATTGGATCGGGTGGATTTGATGTATTTTTCGACTCAGCCCAATTTGATGGAAAAAGCCGCTATTGGTCGAGAAGGCACTTCCATAAGGGAGCCATCAAAAATGGTCTTTTGAATGTCATTTTTACCTATCGATTTTATGGCTTTTTCTGGCGTAGTTTGACGTGCTGATTGCAACGGTACCATTGGATCGGGTGGATTTGATGTATTTTTCGACTCAGCCCAATTTGATGGAAAAAGCCGCTATTGGTCGAGAAGGCACTTCCATAAGGGAGCCATCAAAAATGGTCTTTTGAATGTCATTTTTACCAATCGATTTTATGGCTTTTTCTGGTGTAGTTTGACGTGCTGATTGCAATGGTACCATTGGATCGGGTGGATTTGATGTATTTGTCGACTCAGCCCAATTTGATGGAAAAAGCCGCTATTGGTCGAGAAGGCACTTCCATAAGGGAGCCATCAAAAATGGTCTTTTGAATGTCATTTTTACCTATCGATTTTATGGCTTTTTCTGGCGTAGTTTGACGTGCTGATTGCAACGGTACCATTGGATCGGGTGGATTTGATGTATTTTGCGACTCAGCCCAATTTGATGGAAAAAGCCGCTATTGGTCGAGAAGGCACTTCCATAAGGGAGCCATCAAAAATGGTCTTTTGAATGTCATTTTTACCAATCGATTTTATGGCTTTTTATGGCGTAGTTTGACGTGCTGATTGCAACGGTACCATTGGATCGGGTGGATTTGATGTATTTTTCGACTCAGCCCAATTTGATGGAAAAAGCCGCTATTGGTCGAGAAGGCACTTCCATAAGAGAGCCATCAAAAATGGTCTTTTGAATGTCATTTTTACCTATCGATTTTTTGGCTTTTTCTGGCGTAGTTTGACGTGCTGATTGCAACGGTACCATTGGATTGGGTGGATTTGATGTATTTTTCGACTCAGCCCAATTTGATTGAAAAAGCTGCTATTGGTCGAGAAGGCACTTCCATAAGGGAGCCATCAAAAATGGCCTTTTGAATGTCATTTTTAACTATCGATTTTATGGCTTTTTCTGGCGTAGTTTGACGTGCTGATTGCAACGGTACCATTGGATCGGGTGGATTTGATGTATTTTTCGACTAAGCCCAATTTGATGGAAAAAGCCGCTATTGGTCGAGAAGGCACTTCCATAAGGGAGCCATCAAAAATGGTCTTTTGAATGTCATTTTTACCTATCGATTTTATGGCTTTCTCTGGCGTAGTTTGACGTGCTGATTGCAACGGTACCATTGGATCGGGTGGATTTGATGTATTTTTCGACTCAGCCCAATTTGATGGAAAAAGCCGCTATTGGTCGAGAAGGCACTTCCATAAGGGAGCCATCAAAAATGGTCTTTTGAATGTCATTTTTACCTATCGATTTTATGGCTTTTTCTGGCGTAGTTTGACATGCTGATTGCAACGGTACCATTGGATCGGGTGGATTTGATGTATTTTTCGACTCAGCCCAATTTGATGGAAAAAGCCGCTATTGGTCGAGAAGGCACTTCCATAAGGGAGCCATCAAAAATGGTCTTTTGAATGTCATTTTTACCTATCGATTTTATGGCTTTTTCTGGCGTAGTTTGACGTGCTGATTGCAACGGTACCATTGGATCGGGTGGATTTGATGTATTTTTCGACTCAGCCCAATTTGATGGAAAAAGCCGCTATTGGTCGAGAAGGCACTTCCATAAGGGAGCCATCAAAAATGGTCTTTTGAATGTCATTTTTACCTATCGATTTTATGGCTTTTTCTGGCGTAGTTTGACGTGCTGATTGCAACGGTACCATTGGATCGGGTGGATTTGATGTATTTTGCGACTCAGCCCAATTTGATGGAAAAAGTCAATATTGACCGAAATGCATTTCTACCGCAAACATCAGTAAGCCGTCAAAAATGGTCTTTTGAATGTCATTTTTACCTATCGATTTTATGGCTTTTTCTGGCGTAGTTTGACGTGCTGATTGCAACGGTACCATTGGATCGGGTGGATTTGATGTATTTTTCGACTCAGCCCAATTGGATGGAAAAAGCCGCTATTGGTCGAGAAAGCACTTCCATAAGGGAGCCATCAAAAATGGTCTTTTGAATGTCATTTTTACCTATCGGTTTTATGGCTTTTTCTGGCGTAGTTAGACGTGCTGATTGCAACGGTACCATTGGATCGGGTGGTTTTGATGTATTTGTCGACTCAGCCCAATTTGATGGAAAAAGCCGCTATTGGTCGATAAGGCACATCCATAAGGGAGCCATCAAAAATGGTCTTTTGAATGTCATTTTTACCTATCGATTTTATGGCTTTTTCTGGCGTAGTTTGACGTGCTGATTGCAACGGTACCATTGGATCGGGTGGATTTGATGTATTTTTCGACTCAATCCAATTTGATGGAAAAAGCCGCTATTGGTCGAGAAGGCACATCCATAAGGGAGCCGTCAAAAATGGTCTTTCTAATGTCATTTTTACCTATCGATTTTATGGCTTTTTCTGGCGTAGTTTGACGTGCTGATTGCAACGGTACCATTGGATCGGGTGGATTTGATGTATTTTTCGACTCAGCCCAATTTGATGGAAAAAGCCGCTATTGGTCGAGAAGGCACTTCCATAAGGGAGCCATCAAAAATGGTCTTTTGAATGTCATTTTTACCTATCGATTTTATGGCTTTTTCTGGCGTAGTTTGACGTGCTGATTGCAACGGTACCATTGGATCGGGTGGATTTGATGTATTTTTCGACTCAGCCCAATTTGATGGAAAAAGCCGCTATTGGTCGAGAAGGCACTTCCATAAGGGAGCCATCAAAAATGGTCTTTTGAATGTCATTTTTACCTATCGATTTTATGGCTTTCTCTGGCGTAGTTTGACGTGCTGATTGCAACGGTACCATTGGATCGGGTGGATTTGATGTATTTTTCGACTCAGCCCAATTTGATGGAAAAAGCCGCTATTGGTCGAGAAGGCACTTCCATAAGGGAGCCATCAAAAATGGTCTTTTGAATGTCATTTTTACCTATCGATTTTATGGCTTTTTCTGGCGTAGTTTGACGTGCTGATTGCAACGGTACCATTGGATCGGGTGGATTTGATGTATTTTTCGACTCAGCCCAATTTGATGGAAAAAGCCTCTATTGGTCGAGAAGGCATTTCCATAAGGGAGCCATCAAAAATGGTCTTTTGAATGTCATTTTTACCTATCGATTTTATGGCTTTTTCTGGCGGAGTTTGACGTGCTGATTGCAACGGTACCATTGGATCGGGTGGATTTGATGTATTTTTCGACTCAGCCCAATTTGATGGAAAAAGCCGCTATTGGTCGAGAAGGCACTTCCATAAGGGAGCCATCAAAAATGGTCTGTTTAATGTCATTTTTACCTATCGATTTTATGGCTTTTTCTGGCGTAGTTTGACGTGCTGATTGCAACGGTACCATTGGATCGGGTGGATTTGATGTATTTTGCGACTCAGCCCAATTTGATGGAAAAAGCCGCTATTGGTCGAGAAGGCACTTCCATAAGGGAGCCATCAAAAATGGTCTTTTGAATGTCATTTTTACCTATCAATTTTATGGCTTTTCCTGGCGTAGTTTGACGTGCTGATTGCAACAGTACCATTGGATCGGGTGGATTTGATGTATTTTTCGACTCAGCCCAATTTGATGGAAAAAGCCGCTATTGGTCGAGAAGGCACTTCCATAAGGGAGCCATCAAAAATGGTCTTTTGAATGTCATTTTTACCTATCGATTTTATGGCTTTTTCTGGCGGAATTTGACGTGCTGATTGCAACGGTACCATTGGATCGGGTGGATTTGATGTATTTTTCGACTCAGCCCAATTTGATGGAAAAAGCTGCTATTGGTCGAGAAGGCACTTCCATAAGGGAGCCATCAAAAATGGTCTTTTGAATGTCATTTTTACCCATCGATTTTATGGCTTTTTCTGGCGTAGTTTGACGTGCTGATTGCAACGGTACCATTGGATCGGGTGGATTTGATGTATTTTTCGACTCAGCCCAATTTGATGGAAAAAGCCACTATTGGTCGAGAAGGCACTTCCATAAGGGAGCCATCAAAAACGGTCTTTTGAATGTCATTTTTACCTATCGATTTTATGGCTTTTTCTGGCGTAGTTTGACGTGCTGATTGCAACGGTACCATTGGATCGGGTGGATTTGATGTATTTTTTGACTCAGCCCAATCTGATGGAAAAAGCCGCTATTGGTCGAGAAGGCACTTCCATAAGGGAGCCATCAAAAATGGTCTTTTGAATGTCATTTTTACCTATCGATTTTATGGCTTTTTCTGGCGTAGTTTGACGTGCTGATTGCAACGGTACCATTGGATCAGGTGGATTTGATGTATTTTTCGACTCAGCCCAATTTGATGGAAAAAGCCGCTATTGGTCGAGAAGGCACTTCCATAAGGGAGCCATCAAAAATGGTCTTTTGGATGTCATTTTTACCTATCGATTTTATGGCATTTTCTGGCGTAGTTTGACGTGCTGATTGCAACGGTACCATTGGATCGGGTGGATTTGATGTATTTTTCGACTCAGCCCAATTTGATGGAAAAAGCCGCTATTGGTCGAGAAGGCACTTCCATAAGGGAGCCATCAAAAATGGTCTTTTGAATGTCATTTTTACCTATCGATTTTATGGCTTTTTCTGGCGTAGTTTGACGTGCTGATTGCAACGGTACCATTGGATCGGGTGGATTTGATGTATTTGTCGTTTCAATCCAATTTGATGGAAAAAGCCGCTATCAGTCGAGAAGGCACTTCAATAAGGGAGCCATCAAAAATGGTCTTTTGAATGTCATTTTTACCTATCGATTTTATGGCTTTTTCTGGCGTAGTTTGAAGTGCTGATTGCAACGGTACCATTGGATCGGGTGGATTTGATGTATTTGTCGACTCAGCCCAATTTGATGGAAAAAGCTGCTATTGGTCGAGAAG
>CAUOPZ010000314.1:7500-17500 GCA_963457665.1 Thysanoteuthis rhombus
AGTCGAAAAAATTTATAAAATAGGTAAATTGCCAAATATCTCTCACTTACTGTTCCCTCCTCCCCATGAACAATATGAACTTCTCACTCATTATGCAATGCAGTTTTTCATCATCACCCAGTGAAATCAGCTGATGAAGTGGACATAAATAGATGTTGCCAGACATCTCTATTGTGGATATACCAAAGCCAATATTTTCTGAAACTGTCTGTTTGTCTTGCTATCTCATATTTTGCCAGCCTCTGTTTAGCATTAGATCTCTGGGGATCCATGTTTTGAGTCATCATGTCTATCGGTTATTGCCATTCTTGCAACATGACCAGCCTTTTCCATTATGTCTCAGACTCCTGTTTATCCCCCAATATACTGTGCTGTCTTGTGATCTCTTCATGTGATGTTAAGCATGATTGTCTCATGTGCACGTTGCATGTTTTGGGTCTACAGTATACATGTGTCTACTCCAGACATAACTCATTTAACTCATCTATATATGTATAACTTGTCAGTTCATTTTTTGATGAGTAAATATAATGAACCTCGAGTACCCCTGGTGTAAATCTGATTCTGATACTTGTAATTATGGTAGTTCTTGTTGAGAAATAAATAGCCATAAGATTTTACTTCCACCTGGTTTGGTGTTAGCAGCAATGTCACTGGAAATATTGAAGAAGGAAGGGAGATGTATGAAGAGAATGTGCACAAAGCATGAATGTGGGTGTGGGGATGAAAGAAAGCAATAAAAAACAAATGCTTGGATGGACTAATGAAATGTAAATCTAATACAGGAACATTAATGACAAATATAAATGAAATACATATAACATTAATACAATTGATTGTGTAAAGGATGAGAAGAGATAGCAAAAGTTTGAAGCTTTGTTGTCATTGGTAGTACAGTTGTTAAAGTCAAAATGGAGGTGTCTGATTTGCTTTTGAATCCATAAGGCATGGAGTATACCACAGAATGGATATGGATGGTTCAGTATGTGCGCCAAACTACCAAGTTGCATGTGCAAGTTGGGGGCTATTCTCTGACACTAGTAGACACTTGACGGACAGACCATGAAAGACAGAACACACAGAGTTTAATTCATGTGTACTTCCTGAAGTATGGAGAATTAGGAGACAGAGGACATTGTTGAATAACTGTGTAGCTGTGCATATTTGAGATGCCTTAACATTGAACTGAAATGAGCAAAGTTAGTGCAGAGTTTGGTCATAGTGCAATAATGGCTAAGTTCAGATCAGCTGGGAGGTCAGCGAAATGATACTGATCTCAGAGCGGAGGAAAGAGAGAGAAAGAGTTGCCAGCAACGAGTGGCAGGGCCAAAAGGGCGTGACCAGCTTGGGGCGCTGACACCAAGGAGTAATTCAGCATGTGTGTTTGGGGCTTTTTATAGGGAGGCATTTTCGGATGTTATGGTTTTGATGTATAGCTAAAATGGTTCTGTATTTGATTCTTAACTAAAAGTATAGGGGGTGCTATGCTTGGCATGTTTTTCAAATTATATACGTATTTCACAAATTTCTTGTGAGTATGCTTTATATATGATTAAGGCAAAAATCTTCATCCAGACTTTAATCGTATAATACACTTATGAGTTTCTGAAGCAATACAAACCAGATTGTTTGAATTAATCTTTCAAGGTTTTAGTCATTTTTGGCAACATTGAGAGCTTTTATTTTTGTTAATTTTCAATTTTTTCCTTGCTTTTTCGTAAACTTTTTTTTTACTTTTCTTCAAGATAAGTGAATAAATTGAAAATTTCTTTAAAAATGTATGTTTAAATGTTTCTATTATAAAATGTGTGAGTTGTATGTATTCAGAATTTAACGTTTCTTTGCTGAACACTTGGAGCTGAGCAAAATCCAGATACATAGATAAATTCATATATATGTATAATTGTCAGGACACATTTATGACTTAAACCCAGAAAAGTGTTTGAATTCGTTGTGGGTGGTGAAAGAAATACAGTATCTGACATAGAAAAAAATTTAAAACAGTTCTGGGTAGTCTCTAAATAGAAACCATCGTGTAACCAATATCTGTAGGCAGCATGCTATGTTGGGGGTGATCAATTAGAATTTGGAAAATGTCAGAATTTTCAAAAAACAAGCATAAATAATACAGCCTGACATAAACTTGGGACCAGAGATAAAATAATAATAAAAGGGTGATTCCATAACGTTATGTCATGTCAACAAGTGTTTTCTCACTTCTCTTTTTTTTTTTGTAGACATTGAATTTTCTGTTATGAAAAATAATGATAACGAGTACATATATTTTTATTTTTATGTGAAAATTACCATGCTACTAAGGATGTCATTAAAACAGTTAATACATTTATCGAACCATTAAACAGTATAAAAAATGAATTTTAAAAAGGCAGAAGATATTTGTCCATTATTTTGAGGTAATCGTTAGACCGTATTATTCATAATTACAGCTAAATTACATTTCTCAGTGTTTCTGTTGCCCAATTGTTCAGGGCATTCTGCCAGACATCAGTTGATTTTGGGATGGAATCCAACCGGGAACAAAACTTTTTTTTTTCCGTTGTTTTCGATGTCAGTGGATGTTTTCTTTCTTTTGTCCGACTCTTACTATTGAGTTTTGACTTCATTTTTGTATGTAACAATGATAGATGACCATGACCATGAGAAAAACTGGTGATATCATGCACAAATAGTAGTGACACAGTGACATATGTCAAAACTGATGACGATTTCAATCCCAATTCTAAAGCCCAACTCAGGCTGACTTGTTCTGCTAAAGTTGGCAAATCCGATTTACAGGAACTATTAATAAAGGAGTTGAAATGAGACATGTAGTTTTGGAATAATATTTTATGAGGGAATGAATCCTGTTTTGTTTACTTTTTAGATTTTAATGAAGCAAGGTAGTTTGACCTTAGTGTAGCCACGCTTGTTTTGGTTTATTTTCAGCTTTTATGCATTTCAGTTAGTGTACAAAATACTATAGGTAAAAACTTCATAAACTTAAAACTTCTACCCACCAAAACTAATCATTTCATAGGGGACACTGCATTACATTATTAGTAACCGGTTTGATATTTGAATGTCCTCTTTTCTTTTAAGAAAAAAAAAAAATTACTATTAAAAATCGGTTCCCCTGTAACAGAATTACACATTAAAGATAGTGCCACATGCAAAAAAAAACAATGCATCCATATAATACAGTTGAGCAAAAGACAGAAAATTGAAAAAAAAAAAAAAAAACCTCTCTAAAAAATTATTCTTCTTTTCTTCATTAGTTGTATATCATCAGACTGTTCTACTTTTCTCAAATTGATTTTTGACACAGGATTCTTCTTGAAAATTCATTTCAATTTCTTTCATCCTAACTCTATTTTAGTCTTTCATGTCATATGCTAATATAAAAAAATGACAGGATCATTTAGATATAGACCAGCTCATCTACCTAGCATTGAAGGATCTGTGTGCTCTGCTTAGGATCATATTGTTGTCCTCTGTTCCCCTGTCTTGGATCAAAGTAAAGTATTTTTGCATTTTATTGTAAGTTATGGATAGAGAAACAAAGAAACAAACAGAAGTCACTGTGTTCATTACAATAATTACAGACATATTTCATGAGTTATAGATGTTTTCATGAAGCAGTACATACCATATTGACAAATTCTTAGATCCACCCCCAAATTCAATCACTTATACAAAATTTCGTTGAAATTTTTTGTGAACTTTGGGAGATATTGTATATATGCGTATGTGTGTATGTATGTATGTGAAAAAAAAATTTTGATTACATTTTTGTATTTGCTCCTATCTGTCCATGCTATATCTCCAAAAGTTCTCAATAAATTTCAATGAAATTTTGTGGAAAAGTAAGGTATATGGTATGAAAGAGGTAATTAAATAGGGCCAATCTTGGAATTTGCTTTTAATTGAGAGATTTATGCATTTTTTTTCCTTTGTATATCTCTGTATTCAATCATGACTATTTACACAATATCTCCCAAAGTTCTCAATGAATTTTGATTGACTTGTGGAAAGATGGTTCACAGGGTAAGAAAGAAGTGATTCAATTTAGGAATCGATCCAGAAATTTATCAGTATAGTGTGTACCACTCCATAACTCATGAAGTATGTCTATAACAAGGCCTTTGTATGCCATCTTGGGAATTATACTTTTCCAGTGGTCAGATTGTGGTAGACTTTTCGTATATACTTGAGCATACCTGATACAACAGAAAATGTTGAATATACCTTTTGTTGTGATTTTTTGGGGATAAGGATAGGGTTTATTCATAAAGCCAACTAATTTTGCAGTCAATTCGGACGCCATCTTGAAATATTATATCTTTCCCATGGTCAAAATATGGTAGAATTTTGATGTTATCACAAGTTCACTTAATACTACAATAAATTGTTGAAAAAAACCTGTCTAGAGTGAACAAGTAATGAGCATTATATGTATTTGATGGCCATCTTGGAAATAATTCACATCAGGCCATAGAAAAGATTGGCGACTTATTTCTTTATAAGTACTTATTTCATGAAAACTTTACTTCATGCTTCTTATAAAAAGTTCCCATGGTTTACGATCAGCCTACACTAACACAAGTCAGATGTGTTTCTTTCTTGTTTCGTTGTTGTATTTTAAAGTTGATTAAAGCTTAGTTATTTTAAACTATATATTTGTTTCATTTCGTACTGTTTGATATATATGTGATTTTATTGTTATTGGTAGTTCTGGTTGAGGAATGGGTAGCGCGAAGACAAAGGATTTTACGTCTATATGGTTTGGTGTTAGTTCCGACATCACTGGAGAAGTTTATGAAGGAAGGGAGTTGTACAAAGAGAATGCGAGCCAAGGATGAATGTAGATGCTGGGATGAAAGAAAGTAAAAATGACACATACAAGTACTTGGATGGACTTATAAAATATATATCTAATACAGGAACAGTATTGACGGATAGTGAATGAAAATGAAATATATATAATGATAACATTAACACGATTGATTGTGTTAAAAGGTGAGAAGAGATAGCAAAAGGTGGGACCTTTGTTTTCATTGATAGTACAGTTGTTAGAATCGAAGTGGAGGTGTCTGAACTGCTTTTGGATCCATAAGGCTTGGAGCATACCATAGAATGGTTATGGAGACTGGATTCAGTATGTGTGTCAAACTGCCAAGTTGCATTTGCAACCTGGGGGCTATTTTCTCATGCAGGTAGACACTTGACAGACAGACCATGAAAGACAGAGAACACAGGGAGTTTAATCAATGTGTGCTTCCTGAAGTAAGGAGAATTAGGGGAGATCATTGTGACTATTAGATTGTGAAAAGCATTGCCATTCCATGGTGAGGACACAGTTGAGTAACTAAGTAGCCAGCAAAATGATACCGATCTGAGAGGGGAAGAAAGAGAAATACCAGTGCCAGGGCCAAACCAGCTTGAGGTAGCTGTGCTAATAAGCATTTGACCATGTGCGTCTAGGGCTTTTATAGGAGTTATCATAGGAAGTGATGATTTTGATATATAGCTGAAAGAAGGGTTTTGTATTTAATTCCTAACTACAATACATTAATCCACACACATAATTTGCAATGCGCAGATGTTTTCTATCATGTTAAGAGATGGAACTGATGCAGTGAATTAGAATTTCATGCTAGTTCTGATAACATGATAATAATAATGGTGAGTTCAAAGAAAAAGTTATTAAAGAAAAACAAAAAATAAGTCTATTCATAGTCACTCTTCTGCATTTCAAATATCTATTATCTATGTGTATAAAACGCAATGTATATATCCATATATTTTATATATGCTGTCATTTTTTACTTGAATAGTTCACAAATGAAGGCTGAAAATATATTTATGATATTAATCAGGCTGTATTTGTTATCAAAAGTATTAAATGATTTGGGATCAAGCATTAATAGAAAATTTGATTCTATTTTGTATAAATATATACTAGCTTATATGATTATGAATAATTTGGTGATATTGGCAATTTCAAAATTGATTGAGGTGCCTGAATAGACTCTAATATAATATAGAAGGTATTTGTAACACCTGAACAAAACATCGGTTTAGCTGAGAAAACTAGAGGAATATCTTTCAAATTTACTGTTTGCTTTAATATTTCATGCTTTTTCTGTTTGAAGGTTGTTTTCAAATCTGTTTAGAAAAATAGTTTAAAGTTAACTTCATCTTTAGATGTAATTTTTTTACCTTATTTTGTATTTTAAAAATTTTTTGTTACAGGGCAAACTTGGCAATTTCAGAAAAAAGTCAGAGGGCTGAATGTAAGTTTTCTTTCTTGTGTGTGTGTGTGTGTGTGTGTAATTATTATCATTATTAATATTTTGCTAATTACTAACCCTAGAAAAATTTCACAAATATAGGATTTCTGTGAGATGATATTTCTACAAAAAAAACTCTATGAACGATAGGGGATGATGAAAAGTTCTGGAAAGACATGAAAATTACCAAACTTGGAACTCTCTCCCCAAATGAACTTAACTACTGTAACCACACTAATCTCTATCATCATAAACGACCTACTAATATCTACCTCACATCAATATCCTACACACCTTCATGTATATTCTTTACTGGGAAGTTCACACAGTCACACAGAACCAAACCACTAAAAACCTTTCTAGGGTATTTCTTCGAAAACTCTTCATATATATATATATATATATATATATATATGCATATATGTATCTACACACGCACACATATGTATATACATAACATACTTGTTATAATGTGGTTTAATATGATGTGGGAAAAAACCAAATATAAGAAATTAGTAGGTGATTATCTGGAAAAAAAATGGAATTTTTATGTATATAATATATCAAATGAGGAATATAAATACAAAAGATATTGAGTATGAATTATATATGCAATTTATATGTATAAATATGTATATTATGTATTTATTATGTTATGTATGTCATATATATATGTGTTATGTTATGTATGTAATATATATATGTATGATGTTATGTATGTATGCTATGCGGGCAATATATATATGTTTAAAGCTATGTATGCATTATATTATGTAAATATGTATATGCGTTATATTGTATATGTAATATATATATGCATTATGTTATATATGCAATATATGTATGCATTGTATTATATGCAAGATTTATATTTATGCAATATATATGTATGCATTATGTTATATATGTAATATATACGTATGCATTATGTTATATATGTAATATATACGTATGCATTATGTTATATATGTAATATATATGTATGCATTATGTTATATATGTAATATATATGTATGCATTATGTTATATATGTAATATATGCATTATGTTATATTTGTAATATATGTATATGCATTGTGTATATCTTATATATATATATATGCATATATATATATGTATTGTGTGTGATAAATATGTTGCAAAATCTATATATGTATTGTATTGGGTGTAATACATATATGTGATATGTATACATGTGTATTCTATGTATGTAATATATATATGCATTTTTTAATGTATGTAATATATATTTGTGTATAAAGTTATGTATGTATTATACGTATATGATATAT
The DNA here is from genome assembly GCA_963457665.1 of Thysanoteuthis rhombus. Lineage (NCBI taxonomy): Eukaryota > Metazoa > Mollusca > Cephalopoda > Oegopsida > Thysanoteuthidae > Thysanoteuthis > Thysanoteuthis major. Next base: position 15,083 of record CAUOPZ010000314.1, read on the forward strand.
ATGTATAGTATATATTATGTGAGTAATATATGTATTATGTATGAAATATTTATATTTGTATCATGTATATGATATTTTTATATATATATATAATGATTATGTAAGTAACATATATGTATTATGTAATATATCCATTTTGTTTTTTGTTATATATGTATATATATATATATAGATATATATATATGTATATCGTGTCATGTTATATATGTTATATATATGTTATGCATGTAATATATGTGTATTGGGTTATGTATGTAATATACACATATGTATATAAATTATGGTTTGTATATGATATATGTATCCTTCTATGTAGGTAAAATATACGTCTATTATGTTCTGAATATAATATATATATTTATCATGTTATGTATACATGTGTAGTATGTATGTTATGTGTTTTTTATGTATGGAATAAATATATATCTATGTTTTATGTATGTAATATCTATGTATCATGTATATAATATACATATATAACGTATGAAATATATCTATCGATGTATATATGTATGATGTACGTAATATTTATATGATGTATATACATATGTCTAGTATCATTCCGATGTGTGAGATATGTATGTATCTTATATTTTTACTCGTCATTTTATATAAGTATTATATATACATATGTATGAAATTATGTAAATATATATATATATAAATATGTATACATATATTACGTACATAATATATATATATATATATATATATATATATATATATATATATATATATATAATCTGTAGGTAATATATATTATTCTACGTTTGTCATATTCATTTGTGTTATATTATTCATGTTATATATATATAGGTGTATTATGCTATATATGTAATATTTGTACGTGTATAATCGTATGTATGTGATATATATATATAGGTATCATAACGTATGTGATATATATACATATGTATTATGTTATATATATCATGTAGATATGTATTATGCTATGTATGTCATATATATATATATGTTTGTATCATGTTCCATAAGTTATATACATACATATATATGTATTATGGTATGTATGTATGTGAGGTATATATATATTTTGATACGTGTGTAATATATGTATTACGTTATGAATGTAATATATATATGTATTTTTATGATATTTATATATTACATGATGTGTGTAATATATACATATATGATTCATGTTAGTACATAATATAAATCGTGTATCTATGTATACATATATATATATATATATATATACAGACATATATACATATATATATATATATATATATATATATATATTCATTTATATGTATCATGTATGTGATAAATATAAGTACATATTATGTATGAAATACAGATATATATCATGTAATATATGTATATGCATATACGTGTATTATGCAGCATTTGTATTATGTATAGTTTATACATATAAATATGTTATGTATATTATGTATATATGTATGTAATATGTATATAATATATGCATATATATATTATGTATGTAATATATATGTGTAATATTTTGGTAATATATATATATATATATTCACGTATATATATATATGTTTTATGCGTGCAAAATATAAGTATATGTTTTAATTTATGGAAATAATACATGGGTATTATGTTATATAAGTTATATACATATTCATTATGCAATGTATGTTATATATATGCATTACTTATTTGGAATCATATATGTATGTATACATATTGTAATCAGTTTGACGTATATATAAGAATTATGTTGCAGATGTGAAATATATATCTATATCATCATTCATATAATATAAATACATGTAATATATGTAAGTATCATGTTATATACTTATCATATACATTTCATATGTATTCAATATAAATACATGTATTGAATATATGTATATATTATACCATATATCAAATGTATATATACGTCTATTCTATCATATATGCATTTATTTCATGAATATAAATCGTGTTTTTCCGGCAACAGTTGTCTGGTTTATTAGTATTCATCATCATCATCATCAGTCTTTTAGGGTCCGTCGTTGGACATAGACCTTCCCCAGGATTTGCCTCACTCCTCTATCATGGGCGTCATAGTACTTCCTGAACTTGTCTAGCTTGTCTCTCCATCTAACATTTTGCCGGCCTTGGTTGCCCATGTCGTCTCGGGGAATCCATGTTGTGAGTCGTGATGTCCATAGATTGTCTGCCATTCTTGCAACATGGCCAGCCCACCGCCATGTGAGATTTTTTATGGATTCTATGATGTCTCTAACTCTTGTCTTTTCCCGGATGTACTGTGCTGTTTTGTGGTCTCTCCATGTGAGGCCCAGCATTATTCTTTCATGTGCACGTTGCATGGTTCTCATCTTACGGGTCTGTCTCTTGGTCAAGTTCCATGTTTCAGCTCCATAAGTGACTATTGGGAGGATGCATTGGTTATACACCTTTCTCTTTAGG
>CAUOPZ010000315.1:5000-22500 GCA_963457665.1 Thysanoteuthis rhombus
TTGACGTCCTCCCAGGCAGCTCCTGTTGCCAAGCTGATGCCAGATGTATAGCTCTCTACCTTTTGTCAGACTACATCTGCATGGTGGAGAGGGGGAATCTGATGACTGGGCATCCTATAATCTCCAATGCATTGCTCTGGAGGGGACATTCCATTGTCTGTAGAGACAGAACTGAGGCCACTCAAACTAGTTCTAGTTAATTCTTTCTATTTTCATTCTCCCTTTCATTTTTCCCATGGAATAAAAGATGTATAAACTAGCTCTAGTTACTTCTCATTTTTTTTCCCCATGAAATAGAAGTAGTCCATCCTTCCTTATCTTCGCAATAAAGAAAACGGACTGGTCTGTATGAGTAGCTGTCTTACAACCTTAAAACTAATTTCATTTATGAGAATACACAAAATGCTTGATTATTGACAGGACAATGCCAAAAACTTGCTTTAATCTATTATAATTTTGAGATTTTATACCCTTTCAAGAGTGGCCTACATTTCCATAACTTTTTTTTTCTCTCAAAAAGCCATTCTTTCCTAAAACTATCTTGCTGTAGAAATACTAGTTACTGAAATATTATTTCTTTGGGGCCTTTAATTTGGATATTTGGTAAAGTATTAATCCTGGCATTTTATAGTTAGTGTTAGCATCGCAGTTATGTTATCGCTCTCGGTGCTGCCATGGGAAATGTGTCTACTTCTTGATACCAAAGCAATGTAATTTTTACATTTTAGTGTTCATCTTTTTAAATGACAAGAAAAAAAACTTTCTACTTATTCTTAGTGAGAAACATGATAGAATAAATTCAAAATCAGTAGTTATATATTTACCCCATGATCAATCTATTTTATTTGCGCATTAATAAGTTAAAGAAAATTATAGACTTAAACTACTTGTGTTTTTGATGTTTCTTTTATAATTTCAGTTATTGAATGAACAAGGAAGTCTGAGTTGGAAGGCTGTCTTTGTTGCCCTTACTGACCAAGACATGCTGCTGTATGATACTGCCCCTTGGAGTAAAGAGGAATGGGCCACCCCATTCCAGAGTCACTCACTCCTTGCTACAAGGTAAGCATCTTTGTCACTCCAACTCTGGGTTTCTCAACTTTTTTTTTCATATAGCCCCCTTTTGGTTTGAAAAAAAAAAAGAAGTATACCCCCCGCCAATTCCTAATGATGATAAAATGACATTTCACCTATGTAGTTTATTAAATGTGACCCTTGTGCTTGATTCTTTGCTGCTAGATTCTCAATATTTGGATTAATATGAGTTTTGATGCAAAAAACCTGCCTGGATAGTCTATTGCTAGGCATTTGATAGCATCCCCCCATCTATATTTCTCCTAAAAATCTTCTCTGGGATTTTGACCCCCAAAATTAAAAATCTTTCTCTCAATTTGACCGCTAAAATTAAAAAAATGAAAGTTCCCTCTTGATTTTGACTCCTGAAAAATGAAAATCCTCTACATATAATCTATATGACTTCCAATCCCTAAATTTAGTGTGTTGGAAAAATGATTTATTAATAAAGAATAGCATACTTACATTGTACAGTACTACGTCAAAACATGCACTAATCAACCAATAAACAGTGTGATATGAAGTATGTTATGAAATGTTTTAACTTCTTAAATAAGGAACACAACGTTATGTCTGATTTTGATTTCCAGAATTAATTTGAACAAAAGACTGATGAATGTCTTTTATTATGTCATTAGAAATTGAATAATAGCGTGATGAATTATCATGTAAATTAACAACTACTGAATCTAATCAACTTGACCAGCATTTTATACAAAATGTGCTTTGTTATCAGGAATTTTGATTCATTTGGTTAAAATTGTGCATATATGGATATAGGCAGTGTCATACACACAGCCAGGTTTTCTAACCAAAAAAAAAGTTGATAGTTTTAGTTTCCCATTTAGTGAAGTGGTTTGTATCCATTACAGTCACTAATTTTAACTGCATTCTTGCGAAGTATAAAAGGATGAACTTTTGTGCAACACTAATGAAAATGAACCTCATACATTTATCTTTTATAATAGACATTTACCTATTACTATTGTTAAAACTCACATTGAAATCAAGTGTTGTTAAATTTCGCCACTGTCATTTTGTTCCAATGAGTGTTGATTAAACCTGGACATATCTTCCATTCTACTTTGAGAAAGGCAATTATCACTTGCTTATAGTTGGAGGTTGTCATCAACCCATCCTTCCAGGCACTCTTTCAAATCAAGATGATCTTATTCGTTGAAGTTAGCTTTCAAGGTTTTGTAATTATTCAAAATTTCCTTGACAAAACTATTTTTTGTTGGGAGAGCTTGTATCTCTTTCTCAAAGCTTGTCTAATATCTTCTTCAACATTCCATCCAAGATATAATAAAGGCACTCAACATTTGGAACCTGACAACTATGCCAGACCACTCCTGTGTTCTCACACCATATTTAATTGCAGATTATTATGACTATTCTACCCAGCTGTACTTTGTCATGACAGCACAGATGACATCAACAATAGTATTGGATTGATCATTAGGCAACATTTGAACCGTGACAGACACCATACGTAGAGAATTTACTAAAGATCTTGGTAATTAGAGGAATAATTAGGAATACTCCTGTATAGGTTAATGATAACAAAAATGTTTTCTTAGATGCTCCAGGGTTACAAATCTCAAAAAAACCCTTCCCGAAGTGCTTAGTTGTTACAGAGATTGACTATTGATCAGTCAGGACTACTACTAATCTGTTGAATAGAGGCGCATCTGATAAGACAGGAAACAATGGTGTCAAGCCTTCAGTTATGAACACTAAAAATTTCTTGTTATGAACACTAAAAATAGCTTGGTTAAGTATCTTAATTTGGAGTTTTAGCTAAATGCAAATTTTGTCAGTACTTTGTCTCGTGAAGTTAAGGTGTTGCCAGCCTCTCTCATCACCAATGTCATGTGGTCTGCTCTGGTCTGCTGTCTCTCCATAGGGTTGATTTCCATGTATATTTATGAAAGATCCCTGGTAAGGGAGGGTTGAGCCATGGTATCCATGGTTTTTGGCAAATGGCCCCAAGGTTAAATTCTCTGCTTTTCCAAGTTCACTGGATAGTACTTTAGCCAACCTCTCTGCCTTTGCTAGGTTGACCATAAGCTAATGAGTGATTTTGACATTTTGACCCTCTTTGGGAAAACTCATAGAGAACATTTTCATTATCTCGTAAACAAATTTCTTAATAAAGAATATCTGTTTTTCAAAGCACTAATGTTTCATATCTGATCTGCTTTTTGAGGCCAACCATTATTTTAATAGTATTTAAACTGACACCCAAAGAGTATGTTTACCTGCGATTATTATTTCTCAAATTCAGGATAATTTCTGATTATTGTTTTAGTGCAAAGCCCAATCCAAATTCAACCTATTCTTCGTTTTTTGGCTTACCCAAATAAAATCTAGCATCTCCCCCCCCCCCATGTTCTGGTTGGTTTTATACTCAGGACCCTGACATAGGAGGCTATTGATGGTAGAAAGGTGTTCTAAAGACTGCGTATTCTAACCACTTATGAGGGTGTTACATTTTTTTATTTTTTTTATTTCTATCATTATTCGGACCATTTTTGGTTGTTTTTCATACAACGTTTCGGCCGTTGTACTCTATGGCCATCATTAGGTATCATCTGGTAGGTGTGGTGAAGTAACGAACCAAACCCTTTATTTAACCAACGGGCTATATTGACCGGATGGTCCGAATAATGATAGAAATAATAATAATACCTCATCTCAAAAATTCAGAGATGTGTTACATTTTGTTTTCTTTTGTTGTGCCTTAGTTTGGAGGTTGCATTGAATTATCTACTAATTGTGGCTAAAAATATTTGTGCTGGAAGAATGGCCAACATTTCTCCTTCTAACAGTCGTACATGGATAGTATCAATTCTACAAGATTCACTACATTTTGTGGGATGGGGTGTGTTCAATGTCTCTGAAAGAGTTTGGTTTTACATCGGCAGGGCATGATGGAGGTCCTCTAGAGTAAATCTGATGAATGAAAAAGGTATTAATTCTGTAGAAGTTCAATTTGCACCAAATGAGGAGGATCAGCTGATGGGTGAAGTGTGTGAGTAAAAATCAAAGACAATCTGACTTGAATTGGTCTGTGGTCCAGAATATATTGGTTCTTCTTCTCTCTCCCCAAACTCCCTGGATTAGATAATGAGTGGCCCTTTCAATGTGTTTTCATCACTCTTATTTCCTTTCTGATCTTACTGCTATATGAGGTGAAAAAACACTTGACCAAAATAACATTTTGGATTTCTTTATGATTATACTGTACTCTTTGTCAGTGGTGGCCTTTCTCAATTTCATATACCCAACAAAACACATGGCCCTTGTCATGAAGTAGACTCATTTAGTCCTGGACCCTGGTGGATCATTATACTGGTAAATCCTGGGTCAATTCTATGTTTGAATCTTCAGCTTGCTCTGCGCTGATTATCTTATTTCTTAAACTTCAGTTTTTACCTTGTTTCAATACCCCTTATTGTTTCACACAGCCTATTGTGTCACACATCTTCTAATAAGTTTTTTCATATTCTTGACAATCATCTCTGATGATTGGATAAAGAAACTTATTATGCCCCACAGATGATGCAATTCAACCACAAGTTTCTTGAAACACAAGTGTTCATCCTTGCATAGCTTAGCAAGAGCAAAATGCTTGCCTGGAATGACTTCATCTTACAGTATTCTGACTAATCTGGATTGTGGTTCAGTCTGAATTTTTCTTCTGAAATTTAATCTCACATTTTTTTGCCCATATTTCAAAATTCTTGTTAGTTGTTTTTTTTTTCCATAGTATCAACTTTCATGACTGATACCCTAATAATGCACCAATTTTAGAATCTGCCAAAAGTAGTATTTTTCTTTTTTTAACTAGGGTCAGTTTGTGCTGAATATGAGAAAATAGGTAAGTAGTTTTCAAATAAGAGTTTATCAATTCCAGTGAAGCCATTTAAAACTTGAGAAAAAACTTTCATTGTGAATACCCTATTTTACATAACTTATACTACAGTACAATTGTGTTAATGTATTTCCTAAGTTGCAATATACCAGACTAGATTTTTTAAGTGCATTGGAAATTTTGCTTATTAATTTTCAGTATCAACTTTTTTCAATTTGAGTTAACTCATTTTATTTTTCATTATTATGAAATTAATTTTATGGCTACTATTTAATATTTCAAAATTTCCACATTACTTGAGACTTAACTCAGTTAATTTGAAGTAATCTAGTTCAAGAAAGATTGAACCATAGATTTAATGTATATCTAAATTTTTTTTCTTTTTTTCATTGAACCTTTATTTTAGTTGCTCTACAAATTTCAAAGTGGTGTTATTACTTTTCACCAGAATCAAACTTGGAGAGAATTGCCAAAAAATTCAAATTTGAATTTACAAAATGTTAGAAAAAGTGTCCAGGAATACTTTGAATTGTGTGATTTTGATTAGTGCAGGTTTTAATGTAGTACAGTTTAGGAATTGCTGTACAAACGTAATTAAGTATAAGAAAAAACAATCATCATATTATGATAAATTCTTGAACAGTATGGTTTTGAATAATATTGAAAATTTTGGAACAAATTAACTGCACTAGTCAAGGTATACTTGAATATGTATTTTGATTGAATGCACGTTCTATCTTGACCTGTGTGGAATTTAGTGTTTCTGGCACAACTTTTTCAAATCATGATCTTGTGAAAGAAAAGGTATGCCAAATTAAAAAAAAACAGCTTTGGAATGCTATAAATATGCTGATAAAATCAATTAGTTGTAGGGTAATAAAAAAAAATATTTCCCGAAGATTAGGCAAATAACATTTTTGATTTTTTTGTATCACAAAAAGGGCTCACTTTCTGGTATTCTAATTTTGATGGGTATCATATTCTTGTTCCGCACTTGTAAAAAAACAGCTCCAACAATACGTAAAATTTGATCTATATTTGCTTTTTCATTTTTGGGGAATGCCCAACTGTAACTATCTTTCGGATGAAGTATACACTTTTCTATGTGTTTTCATCAATCACTGAATAGATTACTCCTAAATGCCAAGTGTAGTTAGTGCTGCTATCTTAAATCCAGGCTACTGCCACATATCATGGGGCTGATATAAACTATACATGGACTTTGTAATCTGCGGTATCAGATATACGCTCTGTTGCTGATTACTCGGCTTAGAGCTGTCCCAAACTGTCATTCAAATCATTCAAAGTTAGACTGGTGATATTGAGAATCAAATTTGTAGCATAAGCTCTGGTATTACTTTTTTTTCCTATCAAGTTGTAATCGAAAACCAGATGCTGTTTGATTTAGTGCAAGTGATGTTGAGTGAGCATACCTAAATTCAATATGCAATTGTGCATTTTTCTTTTCATCCGATACATTATCATTTTTGATGAATATAGCTATTTCCCCACTTGATGTGAATGGTCCTGGGATAGTTTTTAAGCTTTAAGAAACTCCAAGACCTTTTATTTTGGCAAATTCCTTTTTTGCATCAAGTAACTTTTTCTCAGGAAAACCCTTTGCTGGAAGTATTTTTATCTTATCATTCCACTATTTTATGATGTTATTTACTGCTATTGTTCCTTTTCTAAACTGTGCAGTTTCATGGAGACATTATTCAGTGCAGCTGCTAAGAACAATTCTGTGAGAAACAGTACTTGAGACTGTCCTTTCGATGAATGAATTTTCCCTTCCTACATTGCTTTCCTCTTGTAAATTCTGGAAGTGTCTATAGTTTTCATTGTTGTCTCATCAGTCTCTAAAAATTTCAAAACATTTCCTGTATCAAGATATTTTCATGTTTTGAAACCAAAAATTGTCCATTTTTGCATATTAGAAATATGGAAATAAGTTTTTCTATTTCCTGTGATTACATTTCAATGGGATTTTTGCATCAGTAAAGAAGGAATTCTTTGGGTAGTGCTTCAAAAAGATAACACTACTTTTGAACATGCTGAAGCTCATGGAGTAGTCAGATTATCATAAAATTTTGCAAATGCATCGGTCAGTATGGTATAGGTTGTGTCTATGTCAATCAATGAAAAGTGGAATGGTTTTGTAACATGAATACCTAGCGAAGAAATTGCAGCATAAATCAGTTTCAAGAGTTCCATTTCCACATAACTCCAATCTAAAATGGAAATATTGATCATGTCAGAATATTTAGAACTTTAGGAGATGACTGTATGGACAGATGTGAGAGAATACAGAAATGTATAAAATATTTTAACAGAAAAATATTGCTATCAAAAACAAATCATCGGATCTGCCTAAAATTTTATCACTTATCCCTTAGCCCATTGTTTACCTTTCCAAAAGATTTCATTGAGAGATGCAAGGACATTGTTTAAACAAACAGGAGTAAATATGAAATAAAATGCAAAAATATCCCTCAATCAAGAAACAAATTTGTAGATTCACTCCAAAATTCAATCACCTGTGTCTGTCCACAGAATATCTCCAAAGGTTTTTCTATAGATATTAATAAAATTTTGTGGAAAGGTGGAGTGCTGAAGATGTAATTAAATTTGGAAGTGTGTCCAGGAATTTGTTCTTGATTGGGAGATATTTGTGTGTTTGAAACAAAAAAAAAAAACATTGTTTCATTCCTGTCTGTTGTTATATTTGGACCTCTTCTCTTCTTTGGGTTTCTTGGTTTTCTAACTAAAACCAATTTTGACTTTTGGATATCATGTTGCACCTTAATTACGGTTGTCCTCTGTTAGTTTCGATGATAAAGTGGTACACAAGTAAACTTTGGTTGGGTTCAGCTCTACTGAAATGTGATATACCTGCTTAAAAGAAATGAAAGAGAAAATTATTGAAACTAATTTTTGCCTTTGCAATCCATGAACTTGTTTCTTGGGGAATTTGTCAGTTTTGAAAATGGTTTTTTGTAAAGGTTTTAAAAGAGGGTTCTTGATTTACTATGTAACTATAATGCCAAAATAGACCATTCCTTTTTGCTGTTTTATGCACTTTGAAAAATTACTTTTTTCCTTTTATTTTTTCTGGCAGTATTGAATTTCAGGTGTACAAATGTTGCATTCTAAATACTGAAATCACTATTCACCTAATAAATTACATCGCATTTTGAATGCTATAGTTTGTTAAAATTTCTGATGCAGTGATTATTTTAGCTTCAGACATTTTAATGGGGATTGATTAATGATGAAACGAAATAAATCTTATTGAACTTGAACTTCAGACATAATCCATTTAATTTCTGATGCCAGAGTTTTAAAATTCTGACTTATTAATTTTTTTTGTTTTACAGACTGAGTCTCATTGGTCACATGTGTATCATATCATAATGATAAAATAATGTTTTTTTTGGCTAGAAATCTGAACTGTTATTGTTGGCAGTATAATTTCAGTTTCTTTCCCGTATTTTTCATGGCTTATACAACTCAATCAAACAAGTTCATAAAAAATACTAACTGTAAAATTAAAAACATAGACATAAATATATAGGCATTCACACATATACATCTGCACATGAAAACATACTACCTACACACATACTGAATCCACCCATGTCAGTTTTGTGCATACACACATTTAGGCCACACACAAACACATGCCAAATACTCACATACATGTCACTTTTCATGCTCATGTATACTTTGTCTCTTGCCAACAATGTACTAACAGACCATCATAGGCCTGTTTGTTTGCATTATATGTATCTGAAGTTAGCTCCTATGGGATTCGTTTTTTTTTTCTTTCTTTTTGTTTATGGTGGACTCAATGATATTTTTGGTGAATTTCATATGATGCTGATAATACAATACTGTGAAACCTATGCACTTGTTCCTCAATTTTGATACCATTCCTCAAATATTTTTATATAAATTTTATATATATTTTTAGCTGATGTTTGCAATTAAGATTGAAAATTTAGATAATTTTTTCAAGTGCAGAAAATTTTAAATGGGGAAAAAATTTTTTTTTAACTTTGAAGAATGTTTTTGTCTGAGATCCCTGTGGTTCTCCCTCCTTACCGAGGCCTTGGAGTATTGCCTCATCTGCCCTGCCAGTAGTTATGGACCTGGTTGTTTATTTTAATAATTTCCATCTATACTAGAATATTTTCAACAGCATGGCTCTACCACAGGTCTTACAGAGATAAATTTCAGAAAGTATAAGCAGTAAGCTGCAGAAAGTTGGTGTTGAAACATTCCTGCCCTTCTGTATGGTTTTGGAGGGTCAGATGAGATCGCTTCCTTGTTTGATTACTGAAAAACTCTGTCCCTAGTTCAGCCTCTTATTCTTTTTTTAATCAGCATTTTGAATGAAGCAACAGAAGTCACTTGTATTTTTACAAGTCCCACCACTACGAAGATGAAAAATATTGATGTATTTATGTGCAGTTGAACCAAGATTATATTACAATTTTAATGCTGTGATAAGCTTTTTCTTTTTCTTTCAAAACATTGTAGCTATAACAGCAGAAATAGGATATAAGTATGCATATTCTAGAAAAAAAATATCTGTATGATTCATACGAACCAAGTCCAGAAAAAATGATTGCTGTAAAACAAGCTTATAACTTGAGTATCTTTCTTTGTTTACTTTTGATGAAAAATGAACGTTTTTTCATATGGTTGGAACTACCAGTGGGATGATTTAGTTGACTCATGTTATTTTCTATTTACTGATGATGGTCTGTTAACTATTAATGATTCAAGGCAAATACTGCTATATCATAGAATCAATATTGATACTTGTATGTATGGTTGGTTGATTAGTTAGTTGGATTGAATTTTAATTTGGTTTGTTAATCAATCTGCTGTCTATGTTCTTAATGCATAGATGCAATACATTTACAGAATTACAGAAGCAATTGCAGTGATTTGTATCCAAAATGGAAATCAATCTTCCAAGAAATGTATGATTGGGTGTGATTTTGTGCTCACGTGGTAAGATTATATATGCGGCGAGTATGAAAAGTATCCAATACATTCCAACTGGTTTATTTTAACACTCTTACACTTTCAAAATTGACTGAACTTGGACCAAAGATTTTTGTTTCAATGTTTGATTTCATTCCAGTATTTTTTTTTGGGGGGGGGGTTCTGTATTCTTTAATCTGTGGTCTAAATTCTGTCAATTTCAAAGCTGTCTAAGGATGTTAGAATGTACATTTTGCGTTCACTGTATGTGTGTGTGTGTTTGTGTGTGTATGAACCAGAGCTAGTATTTCTTTTTATTTGCATTGTTGTGTTTTTGCAGCTTAGTGATGACTGTTGGTTTGTGTTGACAATATTTTTGAGAGATCCATTTCTTGCCATTGCTTTGTGTAGCAGTAATTTCTAAAGTCCCACTTGTGTATGTATTTACACACTAGACAGATGTCTTTCAGGAAATGATCGAAGAGAAATGGCTCTACCTGTTTATTTGTTTTTTGTTTTTTTGTTTTCATTTGAGAAATTCTTTGAAAGTCTACTGCATTGTAAATTCTTGTTTTATTCTAAATGAGTCACTTGAAATTGAGCTCTAAAATCAATGCTTATCGACTCTTTTGCCCAATCTATTTTTTGAAAACAAAAAGGGCTAGTGCTAGTAAGTATTGTGAGAATAATCCGTGGTAATCTTAACTTAATATTTTGCTAGAATATTGAAGCTTCTCATTTTGGAAAAAATCATTTGTAATTTGGATTGTATCCTAAAAGAAATTCAGTAGCCTGTTAATTACTAAAAGGTTTAGCTTTTTGACTTTCTGTAACTATTTTTCAATGAGTTTTAATATATTCATCGTACTCTTAGTCTTCAAATTTAATGACAATTAGCCCTAATATGCATTCCTGTGTTTGTATCCAAATGTATTAAAATAGAGTAGAATGTAATAATTTATATAGTAGGATATGTAACTTCAATATTTTTCTGATGATAATAATGCATGTTTCGTACTACCATACTGTTTTTAATATATTTTTTTAGAATTCACTTCCTTTTATTTCAACTAGTTTCCTTTATATCAACTTAATCATGATGACAGAGAGAGCCCCACACTACAACACTATCTTGTTAATTGAATCAAAGAAATTGCTCCTTTATTGAAAAGTGGGTGTTACAAATCAATCATTTTTAAATAAAATTAAAAAAAACAATTTTTTTTTTTTTTTCTCTTAGACTTGTGCATTCTGGTCGACAGTACAACCCGACCACAGAATCTGATATTCTCACCTTTGGTACACGCTCTGGGACCCGGCAGGGTATTGATACACATATATTTCGAGTGGAAACCCAGAGAGACCTTGCAAATTGGTCACGAGCATTGGTGCAAGGTGCACATGGAGCTGCTGTATTAGTCAAAGAGGTCACTTGTTGTAAGTAAGATTAGTGAACAGATGCCGTTAAATTTGTGTTTAATACATGCACTTGAGTGATTCAGTTTTTATTTAAAAGATCGACCATATGATCTTTGGTTTTGTCTTGCTGACATACGTGTATTAATGAAGATATAACTAAGAAGAGATGAATTTCATTTAATCAGTGAATCAAAAATGATATTTTGAAATACTATTTTTTCATGGCTTGCACATATGAATTCGATCTTGTTAATGTTGTGAACTAAACTTTATTGATTAATTGAATTTTTTATGTTATATCGTCATGTACAGTTCTTCCAAAAGTCATTATTCAACTACAAGTTCAAGTCACTCTATAAAATGTTGACAAGTTTACATACTTTTCTGATTATGATAAATAAGTCAAAACAGTACAAGTTCAGCACAACTGACTAAGATGTTAGAACCAATTGATCCTTTAGTTCATAATCACCAGCCTCATTGAAATCTTTTTTTTTTTTTTTACTTCTTCACATACTTGGATGAGGTGATAGTAGGATTTGTTAAATCTTACTGTCATTATTAGTCTTTATTCATTGGAGACCAAGGAGAATTTGGTGATCTTTTAAGATAACAATCTGATATCTTAATAATTATTTGCTTAATCAATTGTCAACAATATTTGGCTTGTGATATGAACAGAATTTTTCCGTTTGTATTAGAAAATGAGTCTCAAATGTTTTACAAGTGGTTGCAAATGGTGATGGTTTGTGTTAGTTTGCCTGAAAATCATATTATAATCAGTTTGGGTAACTACTCTTGGTATTATTCTATACTAACAACTTTACTTAAACAATTGAAATGCTATTTTAAGAGAATTTTTGCTATTTATTCTAGCATTAAACATAAATATGAATGTTAAAACAAGAGAACAAGAACAAGTTTTCCCCCCTTTTTTTTTAATAGCTAGCAGACTTCTGATAGTAAATTCAAAGGAAGATTTGCATAAATATTTTGTTTGCCAATCAAATATCAATCACCTATAAGCATGTTTTTTTTGTTTTATGCCTTTTACACTGAGCAAATTTCTCTATTTCCTCATTGGTTAAATTTTCTCCCATAGTTTTACTTGCTTACTCTTAATTCTTGAATGTGCTTGTTATATCTGACATCATGTAACCATTATAAATGTTTACTCCAGTGGCCTTTTGGAATCGACAAGAAACTAAGCTCCAAGTGCACTATGAAAATGGTTTTACATTGGTAAAGGATGACGAATTGGCCAAAAATCCGATTTTATGGCATTATCCCTTTGAAAAGCTACGCATGACTGCTGATGATGGTCACCGTTTGTTGTGGTTAGACTTTGGTGAGGGAGAGCAGGTAAGTTACTACTGAGGATTATTCTTACAAAACAGGGAATGAAAAGCAACACTTTTTTTGCACTCACAAAGATAGCATTTGATGTCAATTCATTTCTTCAACATAATGTTGGAAGAAAGGAGAGTGTAGAGATAACAGCACTGTATTTAAGGAAAAAGATTGCTTGGATATCTCTTCAATTTTACTGACAGTCAGTTAGTACTTAGTTACTTTTCATATGTCTCAACTGTTGCTGAATGAGCCCAATTTTTTTTTTGGGTAGGGGGGTTAAGTTTATTTTGATGAGGGGCTTTATTACCAAAACAATTTAGTCACTGTTATGCTTATTTCTGCCTTGGTAAATGTTTGCTTCAGTATGTACTTTTTTTGTTTTTGAGACGAGTAAAAACTATATAGTATATAGAATGTGTAGCATGTTTTATTGATTTTATTGTCTTAATTGAATCATTCTCTATGACAATAATGATCTCAGAACTTTTGTATTATGAAAAGCTTCTCTGTTGATAAAATGAAAGAATTTTACCCTTAAGATAAAGAAGTATTAGATGTTGTAATTACATCTGCATCTTAATGATCATAGCAATGATATTTTGTCTTAATCAGAATATCAATAACTTTGTCATGATAATAATGATAATTGATCATTATTATTTTATCATAATGATTAATCCTTTTATTCTCAATAATAAAAATGTTATTTTTCATCACAGTTATATATATAGTAATGATCCTAATTTCTTTTTTTTTTATAGCCAAATGAATTCTTTTGTTCTCAGTGGAATTTTTTTTTTTTTTTGCAGGAACTTGATCTTCGCACTTGTCCTAAGCCAATTGTATTTGTCATGCACACATTTTTATCAGCTAAAGTGAGTCGTCTTGGGTTGCTAGCATAGATTGCTGCTGCTGCTGCTGCTGCTGTCTTTCATGTCATCTCACCCTCCTTTATAGGCTCATTTTAAAAAATTTGATTTGCTTTGTAATATGGTGACATGACTGAATTCCAGCAGAAATTCAGATTTTTGTGGATCTCCAACTGCTTTTCCATAATAGCAGTTCTTATTTCACATCCATTTTTTTTTTCTTTTTGCTGAAGGATTAAAGATGAAATCCAAGTGTCATAACAAATTGTTATCTCTTAGAACTCGGACTCAAACAAAGAAACCTTCTACTTAAAAAATACAAAGCTGAAACAATAAAAATACAAATTAATAAGAATGCCGAAAAAGAAAAAAAATTTTTCCAGTTTTTACCTTATTGCAAAAAATCTTTTATTTTTTTATAATATTCTTTTCAGGTTGAAGACTGGTAGCAAATGATGATATTGACATAAATAAAATGTGATGGAAATTTTGAATTAAAATTGGTCAAGTTGATTATTGATGAAATGTTTGCAGGCAAAATTAAAGAAAAACTCTTGATATTTTTTAGAATATTAGTCAGGAGTCATTCCGTATTAAATCACCCAGTGCTCCCCAAGTCACTCTCCCAGATTTCACTGACAAAAATCACAGGTGCTCCTATACCAAACTTATGGAGAAATTCCAAATATTAGGTCTGTATCTCTGACTGTTTTAAAATAAAATGAAAAAAATCTTTGAAATTTCACTCAAACGAGTCTTTCTGCCCAACCTTCAACATTCATAGATTCTTTTATATTGCATATATATTGCTTTGGAATTATGTGACCAGGGTTAACCTTTGTACAATTCAAAAAATGTAATCATATCGAGTGTATCTTTTGTACTTTTTCTTCTTCAGGGCTATGAAAATAGCAGAAAATCCTAAACATAAAAAGACAGTTGCCACTTCAGGAGTTTCTAACTCCAACAATATGCAATATGCTCAGTTTTTTACCCGGCCATTTATAACATATCAGGTCATGTGTATGCTGTAATTATATCTAATGCTTCTTTGTAACGTGCTTGATTTTGAGGTGTCCTCAAAATTGCCTATTTTCATGTTCTCATTTGACCATGTGGGAAGTTAACAAACACTTTCATATTTTTACCATGTTTTCTGTCATAAGAGTAGGATGATCTGACAAAAGTTTAGTGCTGTTGTTGACATAAGAAAAAAAAAATTCTGGAGCATATAATGTTTGAGTGAGAAGCTTTTGAAATGGGCATCATTATTTTACATTTTAGATTTTTGGTCATTTTCATAGCCTTGTAGAAAGAAAAATAAATGATATGCACTTGATCTGATCTCACTTTTGAATTTTGAAAGTTGGCCCTGGTCACAAAGTTTTGAAGATGTACATGCCATATTGAAGGAGCTATGAATTTCAGAGATTGAACAGGAAGGTTTGTTTGGCAAAAGGCATAGAATTGAATAAAATTTCAAAGATTTTTCAATTTCAAAACGTATAGAGATACAGGCCAAATATTTGGGATTTCTCCATAAGTTTTGTATTGGAGCACTCGGGATTTTTTTTCCAGTGGAAAGTTCCTAAAATGGGGTGATTTGATATAGAATGATTTTCATTTATTTGTCATGTTCTATGACTACTTAAGCAGATATCTTGATACATTTTTTTTTCTGTCTGCTGCATCCTGGTATTAGCAAGACTCGCTCGTCAGTGACTAGATCTAATGCATAAGTATCTGGTTGGCTATTTTCTTCCTGAAAGACTTCTGTGACTCATGCATATTTCCACTCTTGCCTGCTTTTTTCACCAAGTTCTACTTCAACTACTTCACATTTCATATATTGAAGCAGAAATACTCCTCTGTCTCATCACCATACATACTGAGTTTGTCCCAACAGCAGTGGAGCAGATAATTGCAAAATTGTTCAGATTGTTGTACAAGCATGACATTTTGCATATGGTTAAACTACAGGCTGCTTATTGAAAAAATAATTTTTGCCACTTGAAAATACAACATGGTTGCCATTTTTCAAGATAGACACCAAATTATGGCTCTGGGTATGATTATTTTCTTATAATTGAAACAAACCGTCCAAAATTAGTATTTGAGGGGTCAATTTCTATATTTTGAAACCTTGCAATTCTGTTTTCATAACATCTGATTTTGTAGGAAGGATTATTTGTATCTTCCATGGCATTCCTTCCTCATTCTTCCTTTGTATTTTGTCAGCTATTGGCAACACTTCAAAAAAGGTTGCAGAGTTGTCTAACAAACTTCCATCTCTGGACATGCTTTGTCAACCCCCAGTCACTAGGATTCAGATACTTTGGCCTACATATAGTTACCTGACTCCGTACGCATCCTGTCTAGAAAGCAGCACGTTTTGCATATTGAAGGAGGATGTCTTTAGTTGGTGGAATAGTTATGTTTGTTGTTTTCTTGCAAACATATTTAGTCATTCTTTGTTAACTTCTGCTGCATTACTGGCCCTGTTATACTTAGTGACAATATGCTTCTCTAAAATCTGAGTATCAATGTCATCAATAACCGATGGATGTTGGCTAGTGACCGTATTTGTTGTTTGGACACCAACAATTTTGTCTGCCAGTGAAGTTTGTCACCCTCCTTTTCATTCTCTACTCTTGCTGTGTTCTTGCACACTAGATAGAATATAAACATCAGAAACTATATCTGAGCACTTATAGTGTCATAGGCCCTTACAGGCTATTGTCAAGATAGGTACCATACTGACAAAGTTTTTTATTTTTGAGGTGCCAAGGCTGTTCAAGATCTGGCATCTTGAATATAGATTTAAGGATCTCAGCCAGTGGAGATTTCTTGGTTATTTGAAGCTGCCATTGTCATTCATAAAAGATTGTTTTCATTTATTGTTTGAAATTCACAGTGGAAACATCCCTGATCCTATGTAATATTTTAAGATACGCACACACATGTATTAGTGCAGGATTTAATACTTCTAGGTTTTATAAAATATCTGAAATGTGGTCAATATTGCCTGATGATTTTAGTTAAGAGATTTGCTCATCATATTTGTGTAATTGAGAGGTATCTTTACAAATACTCCCTGAAAATTGATCAAAACTGTTGGTGGTTTTATGAAGCTCGGTATATAAACATTATTTTTGGCCAATAAAAAAAATGCCCTATATAAGATTCAGCCTAAAAAGACCCTTTGCCTGCTGTATTATCCTGTGAAAAATTCTTCATAAAATCTTTATCTGATCCCAAGATACTCTAGAAATGGGATAATTGTTGCTTATTTTGATGTAAAATAATGTTATTTGTATGCTGCATTTTGCTATTGTATTTTACATCTGTATATGCAAGGATTACCAAACTTGCTACAGTAACAACACCAGTATCTCCCATCGATTGAAAACCACCACTCTCACTTTATATATAATGAAAAACCCCACGTTTCTCTCTTCCTAGTTAGTAATCTTCAAAAAGCGTGAAGAGGCTAGATCAGGTCATTTCTTTCATAAAATCTATATGAATTTTATTGAATGGTGGAAACTGCATGCTTTTATCTTCAATAGTTCCTGATGTATGGGTCAGTTCTGTGACCAATGCATTTAATGAGAGCCACATCGTCTAAAGGCTCTACAAGCTGATTTTCAAATATCTAATGCTATTTTTTTATATCAGGTGACCTTTGATGAATCTCTGTCTAAAATGTGGTGGAAACCACCTATTTCAATCCTCATTGAATGACCATGGCCTATTGAATAGTGGTAGCTGAATGCTTCTACAATAGTTTCTGAGTATTGGAACAGTTCTGTGACCATTGCATCTGATAAGAGTGAACTTGCTTATGGCTCTGATGATTGATTTTTGTTATTTTTATTAAAACTAACCTTGAGTTAGTATGCAAAATTTGGTG
>CAUOPZ010000316.1:5000-7500 GCA_963457665.1 Thysanoteuthis rhombus
ATATATATACATACATACAGACATATATATACACACACATATACAGACATATATATACACACATATACACACGTTTATACACACACACATACGTATATACACACACACACATGTATATACACACACACACACATGTATATACACACACACACACATATATCTATACACATATATATATCTATACACATATATATATCTATACACACACATATATCTATACACACACATATATCTATACACACACATATATCTATATACACATATATACATATGTATATATATATACACTCATAGATATATCTACATACATTTATATATATACACACACGAATTAAATATATATCTGTATAGCTCCCTTTTAAATGGTAAAATATACACTGCTCTTTTCATTAAAAGTGATTATTTAGTTCTGCGTAGGGCCGGAGCAGAAAAGCAGACTCTGGAGCGCAGGTTCCAATCTCAGTAAGTGGCACATGAATTGATATTCCATATATAGCCACACTGAAGAATCACAATATGACAATACTGGTACTTGGAATTATAATATTATCAATTATTATATAAATTCACATATTTCAAATAGAAAAGGAGGATTTTGTAAACAAAAATTCCATGTAGAGATTTAGTTAAAACTGGGTGGTTTGGACTACCAAATTATCCATCCAAATCACTCGTATCGTGTAATTCTTCCAATGAAAGCAGAAAGGTACTTCATCAGGCCAATTGAAAAAAAACTTTATACATATCATAATTTCCGATATTTTTTATTAACTGACTGTACAGAATTTCAACAGGTTTATTTTCGCATAGTTCTCTGCTTTTTCAACAACGCATCCCTGAGAGCAACCTGAAAAAATTGAATGACAAATGTTAACAATATCACTAGTAAAACATCAATTTAACTTGAAAGTATGAAGACCAAATAAAATACAAAATGAAAAATATATAAAAAAAATCAAGGACCAAATATGCATTTACATCTAAAATATATACATACATACTTTTATATATAATATATATATATATATATATGATATATAATATATATCTAAAACAAAGCCATAATTCAATGTTTGTCCGAATAGCATAGTTGTGATTCCAATATTGTGGATGAAGACAAATTCAGAATTTTTGTACAATGGAATGATATAAACCAAACTATTCACCTGTTTATCCCTGAAAGATCTTGTATTTTTCTTTCTATTCAGTTTATGTTTGACCATCATGTAGTTTTTGCTTCGTTTCTTCTCTTTGTTTGTTTTGCTGGCATTTGGATTCATTTTGGGTTGTGAACGACCAAACTTTTCTCTTTCACTTCTTCCAGCCTGAAGGAAAAAGAAAGGGTATGAGGAGAGGAAAATTTCTTTGAGGGCAGAATCTGAAAATTCAAGTCATTTCAATATTAAGATTACTAAATGCACACCATCACACCAATTAGAGTGTGTGTGTGTGAGTATTGCATGTGCCAATATAGAAGGACATTTAATTTTAAAAAAATCTTTTAAAAAAACAACAAAATGCTATGCAAATATTACACTGACACAATGTGCTGCTATTATGATTGGAGAGCTGTCAACTGAAGCTCGATATGAACAATTATGGGGATTGGGTGAATTGCAGTGAGCAGTAAGTCATTTGAAAATACCCTGCACTATTTGTCTCATAGTCTTGTATATAAGGTACAGTCATCAGTAAATATTTGTGAGCTGATCCATGTGTGTGCATTTTTTTAGCAGTAGATCTTCACTAATATGGCCACCTGTGATGTAGATTTCTCTGGCCACTATGATTTAAATTCTTCAGGGTATCGCACCTACTTGCCTTGCATTGTCCTGATCGCACTTGATCAGTTCACTTGTTAATGCCATCTTGTACATACAAATAAGAAATTCCTGCTTGTCTTTCTGTATTTATTAATATCATTGACTCCACAGGATAAAGGAAGTGCATTTCATGATGTGAAGTGAAAACATTGCACATTATTGTTACTGTTAAACTCTTGAAAAAAGATGGACAATAGTGTATCTTGTGTGAGAGTTACAAGATAGGCTCTTCAACAGGATACAATATAAAGCAGAAAGAAAAACTGCTATGTTTTTGCTGAGAGTCGCTTAAAGAAATAAATATATTAAAAAAAAAAAGAATGAAAGAAGGAATAAATTTGGAACTGGATAAAGTGTTGAAAAGTGATTAAAGCTTCATGAGAGAGAACATCTAAAACTGTTTGAAGAAAAGTTAAAGAACAGGTGATAGAGCTTCATGAAGTACATGGACTAGATTTAATGTTTCCGTACCCTTATTTACCTTGTGCTGGTCTACATGATATTTTCAAGGTATGATGAGATGGTTAGCTATTGTTTACACATAATCCTTCAGTGATATGACATTTCCCTAGTTCAGCACTCTGAATGTTGGTGAGTCAAAAATCCAATCTCCACCTAAGTTCTATCCCATTTCTAGTTACTGGCATGGATAGATATTCTTAATTTTATATTGACAA
>CAUOPZ010000317.1:7500-20000 GCA_963457665.1 Thysanoteuthis rhombus
ATTTAAAACTGATATTCCAAAAGTGAAGTGCTTTTTTCCAGTGGGGGGGGGGGGTCTCTTAAACAGTAAAGCAAAATTTGTTCGATGGGCAACAATTTTTTGAATAAATATGCCACTGACACAAATAAGTTTCCAGTCAAAACTCATTAAAAATGTTATGCGGACCAAGTTGAAAAAATTCTCTGATTTGGTAGACCTGAATTTATTTGTTCATTGCAAAGTATATTTAACCATTAGTCGTTAAATAATATTTTTTTCAGTGTACCTATCTAGCTAGAACTAATAATCTGCAAAGATATTTTTTTTCTTCCACTATTTCACTAGTAAGTTGTTGAAAGTAGAGAAACCAATAACTGCCTTTATGTTGTAACATGTAAATATGGAAAGGTCTATCTATACTGAAGAAACTGGCAGGTCTCTCAGGGTTCAACATGAAAAAGACCCTAATCAGAGGGGAGATAGATCTAGAATGGCTGACCATATTTGGAGAGAAAAAAAGGGAGCACTTCCCTCTGGGAAGAAGTTTATATTATACGCTGTTGGAAACTAAGAAAATCAAAGAGACTGATCATATCAATGTCAACTGAATCTATGAGTTGGACGAGTGTTGAGTTCAACCCAATGTGTCTCCCACTACTCAATAGCATCTAAGGTATGGAAATCTGAGCCTAGCAAGGAAAGAGGAAGAAATTGACTTTACCCAAATCTTGCATTGTAATGTAGCTATCATTGAAATATTCTGCTTACTACCATCATTGGAAAATTCTGTTTGCCACCATCGCATTTGGATATTACACCTGAAGAAGGCCATAGAGTAAATCGGCCAAAACATAGTGTTAACAATACAAGCAAGTAGTTCAATCAAAAAATAGACAAATCCAAATATATATCAAAATTTAGCAAAAACATTTTTTAAAGATCTGAACCTCATTGAAAAAATATCCAAATTTCAATATAAAATACCAAAGTTAGCTATGCTGAAAGCAAATTTTTGTGTGTATGTGTTTAATGTATCCACCAAATCTCCAAATTGTTATACTAGGGTTTTAAAATTGAAAGCTTTTAAGGTAGCAACATCATAAAATACTTTATATGCTGGTGTATAAGACTGTCATTGTGATGCAGATACTGTCTACCAAAGCTTCACAGTTGTGGGGTTTGGATGATTTGCAATGAGCAGTAGTTCTTCAAATGCTCTTGTAAACCATTTGTCTTGAATTTTATTCTATTTTTATTGCAAATTTAATCAGATCTTTCAAGTAAAATTTGTTTCTAAATCCACCATTTGCTATTTATTTTGCCTCTTTTTTTTTTTTTTTTTTTCCCAAACAAAAAATTCCAAATGTATTGATTACAATAATAATGAATATAAAAAAATTCTGGATAAAAAAATTCCCAATTTCTAATATCATTTGGTTCTAGTAAAAGCTACATAGTATTGTGTTATTTAGATTTATATTAGAATTTAAAATATATATCATCCAGACACATTTCACTCAGTATTTAAATTTTAACACTGTGCATTCTTTTTTTTGAGATGCCAAGATTTTATGAACTCAATAGCTTTAAAGCCTGTTTCTAGTGTGTCTGTTGATGTATGATTGAGATTAACATAACCATAAAATATGACACTATTGTTCAGGAATGGAAATTGCCTGCAGTGGCAGGGCAAACTTTGCTAGGCTTATGAAATAGCCGAAACCGTTGAAGTTGTTACGCTGACAAGTATTTCCTTTCAACTAAGAAAAAGCATCCACTTGTGAATGGATAGAGCATTTACTTTTTAAACATAATTTTCTGTTTCTCTGCAATGGTTTACGAGATAAGATGATAAACAAATTTAATAAGTGAAATTTTTTCTCAATGTTTTTCTTCAACAGAAACACATTATGCGATACAGGTGTAATTGAATTTATCAACAGCCGAATGCTTTTCTGGGCATGTAATGTTAGCAGTCCAGAGGGATACAGAGGTAAAGCCCATCTTTTCTGATCAGTTTTTTTTTTTCTTTTTTGTTGGCCATTAAAGACTGAATATAACTGTGTCATTAATAGATTTTTGTCGAAATTTGATCGAAGAAGAAAAAATTTGATTCAAATCTTTGATTTTGTGTATCTTCAGTTTCAACTTATAAATATCTCTAACTCTTACACTCAGCAGAACACTTGTAAAAATCAAATTTGATAGCTTTTAGTTATTTAATCGTTGAAAACTCATTTCTCTATTTTCCCAATGGAATATGGTTGCATGACTTTCACAATGTTATTTTGCTTTGCATATCATTCATCAGATTACAGATATTCCTTACTTTTCTTGGTTTTTCTTCACGCCACTTGGTCACTATTACGAAAAGAGCAAAACTAGTGAGAAGTGTTTTTTGGCAGCAAGCTGTTATAGAGGCAGTTGACACACTTTTCCTCTATCTCTCCACCACCCCAATTTCCTGTACTTCCTAACATCCAAAAACTCAGCCCAACATACCATCACCACCATTTTTGGGGCCTTGAAATACTAAAAAAATTTTTCATTTAGATTAATAGTAATTGCTTCTTTGCTTCATGCCATTTCAGAAAGTTTTTTTTAGAAATGTTGTCCTTTTGGATAAGCAGGGAAACCTCTATCATTTTATTTTTAACATTTTCTTACCATATGCTAGCTGATTTCTGATCATTTCAGGAGTTTGGACTATTGAACTCATTCTTTTTGTTGCTTTTGCTGTTACTCCAACTCTTAGAATGATTATGACTCTTCTCAGTCATAACAATCGAAACAAAATGGTATTCTTATATTTGATTAGTTCTATATTAGCTTTCCTGCGCACACACAATCACATGGTCCTGTTTTTCTTGAGTACTGCTCTTTTCGTGTCCCGCTTTTCTTGTTTCTTTTATTTCACTTGTTAAAATACAATCTGATTTAAAATTTTCCCATTATTTGTTGAACATTTATCCCTACAGTGGATTCCACTTATTAGGGCTAACAGTCATTAGGACCAGCCAAACAATGGGACCAAGAACAATTTTGTAAGAACCAATTCAGATGTATGTAATCATCGCTAATTTAAAGCAAATTATTGTCATGATCGATTCATTGTTTATTTGGATCAAGTAGCAGTGCTACTGTAGTGTTATTTTCTAAAAAATAAAATCAGATAGAATTATTTTACAGTTCTCAAAACAACTATATCAAATATTTTTGGCTCCTGTCCAGAGTTTAATATGAAATTTAAAAAAGAAAAACGTTCAAAAAAGGGAATTTGAGTTGTTGTTTCTATGCAAGTTTTTCCCCATGAATTCCAAAAAATATTTGGTGCTTTGTGTATAAAACAAATCAAGTTGTTTGATGAATCAAATCAGCTGGTTTTAAGTTCTATCAATGGGAATGCACAGTATATTTCATCTGACGAAGATTAAAATCGTTTAGTGAAGCATCAGGCAAAGTTAAGAGAACTAATCTGTTGAAACATTGTATGTGGTTTGTTCTGACCAATTTCCTCATCTCTGCTGGTTATTTTTCACATTTTCATCCAGGTAGCTCTTCAACTTCTCTTGTGTTTGAATTTTGTTCAATGGGAATATGCACATCCCTCTCTGATACATGTGTAAGAGATGGGATGCATAACAGTTTGGTACACAGCCAAAACCTTTTTCTTTTTTCTTTCTTTTTTTCTTTAAACAGGTGGGGGCAAGGATGATGACATTAGTCTGGATAAACCACGTGCAAAGATAAAAACACCTTGTCTTATGAAATTCCCCATTACTATCTTCCTTGTCTTGAAAAAATTTTTTTTTACTTGAATTAAATTCATCAGTGGTCATTTTGCAATATTTACAAAATCTTTCTCTCTATTGAATATATCTTATACTTTCTCAGTTCTCTCGTCAGTGTCCCGAACTGTACGCGTACGGAAGTTTCCATTTCTTTCATTGATTGTGTTACGCGAGAACAACAGTATGACTGCTGTTGCTCGGATCGAAGGGCGTGTTGGTAAGTGCTCTTCCCCACTTCATTGTTTCTTTCCCATTGTTTGCTCTTTAAGTAGTTCTGTGATTGAGAACTGTCCTAGTTAATGTCAGTACTGTTGTTGCAAATGAATTTTTTTTTTTTTTTTTTTTTAATATCAAAATGAATAAGCAACCACAAAAATGGTAAATATTTAATCAAAATATGACCCATTTGAAGTAATAACCTTTTTTCAACGTTTTCTCATGATAATCTGCCATCTCTATAAAAATTATTTAAGTGTAGTGGTCACAAATTTAGTAAAAGCACAAATTATGGCTTCCCTACTAATGAACCATCTATTGCAGATATGAGATTTGAAATGCTTGAAAAGGTAGATTTGATAGATGCTGCAAGATTTCGTATCCCAATTTTTACACACAATCATTCAAGGGGTGTGATTCATCACCCTATAGAGCGTTTCATTCATTTCATGTAGGGGCCCAATTTAAAAACTTTAACCTTTTCTACTGACTTGAGATGATTGATAGTAGTTGTTGTTTTTAGTGGATCTTTGGTTGCCACTGTTGATGATTCTTCATGATTAATAGCAGATTTGGGCCTTCTTCAAGATCTATTATTGGTATCCATATTTCTAGATCTAAATCTACTGAATGAACATTGAACAGTTTGCACTGGAGTATTAGCAGCTTGAGCAGCATTATGTCCTAATTTGGTATCTTACTTGAAAATTAGATTCATTTTTTTGATGGACATCATTGCTGTCAAAGGTTCTAAAACCTCAAGATAATAACTTGTATCTCTTCTAGTGTGCCTGTGCCATTGTATTTCTAATAACACCGGTTGACTCATTATTTTCTGTAATTAGTGTGATAGGATTATTTTTATGGGACCCTATTTTTACAATTTATGGGGGTGGGAAACAGCTCTAGAAAAATTTGTGCTATATGCTCTATTCATGTATGATTTAGCATTTAAAATATATATTGAGTGTCAGGTTTTTGTTATTGCTTCACTTCATAAGTTTTTACCAATTTTAAGCAGGTAAACCATATTTAACATAATGTGTCCGTACACATACCATCATAAGTGAAATCAAATGAAAAGAAGTAGAATTCATCAAAGAAAAACAAGTAAATGTATAAATTGTATTGTTACTGTTTCAGTTGGATTTTCAATAACTTTCAACAAACGATCATTTTTTTTCTCTTATACAAGTTTGATATTTTGAATGGTAAATTGTATACAAATAGAACATGTAAAAATCTAACAATTTTTAAAAAAATTTTATTTTAAGAATATGGTCCCATGAAAATAACCCCATCGCACTAAATATAGTTGACTTTTCATGTTTTTGGAAATATGGTGGAGCACTCGATAAAGCTCTTGAATTGACTTCTTTTGTTTCCCGGGCAACAAAATGACTAGGGGAGATAAGTCAGTCAATGGTACTACGGTCAATCAGTTCATTTGGGATGTTACTGACAATAAAATAAATATACAAATAGACGTGGCCTGTTGTTATAGATTTACATTGAATCTTTAAAAGAAAATGCCCTAAAGGCTGGATTTTCAAGTACTTTCTATGGAAGGCCTAAACTTGGCCTTTGGTTCCAGTAGGAGATCATGTATTTGAACTATGTATCTATTGAATCTTACCTCATTTGAAAATCATCACCATCGTGAGCTCTTGGATTGCATTTAATGTGTGGGAGGATTTCAAAAAGTATTCTAAATAACATTTTATTCAAAAATAAATAGATAAGGAATACTACTCGATGATTATAATTAATAGTTATTTCCCCTGATAAATCACTTCAGAGTAGGGGTTAGTGCTAACATCGACTCCCAACAATTATTATTGATGTTTTTTTTTGTGGGTAATTAACAAAAACTAATATGCCAAAAACATTCTCCAGAGTCCCATTCATAAACACAGAAAAATTTGTAGGGCATAGCTCAAGCCATCCTTGAGTAATGCAATGACTGACTGGCTGACATAACTGAATTATAGTTAGATGATGTTTTAAAAAAATTTTTTCAAAATCATTTCAAACAAACTAATGGTAATTTTTGTCTTCCAGATCCACCAGAGTTGATTAGAAGGCTAGAAAGAGCAATTGAAGTCAACGAACATGCAGTTACTTCAATAAGATTAGACAGGTCTGACTTTTCTTTTGTCTATCTGTTGATAATTTACTATTTTATGTGCTTAGAAATTGTTAGGCTAATTCTTGCATTATTTTTTTTTAACACTTGTAACCCCCTTTTCAAAGATATATTAGGTTCCTAATTTCTGTGTCTAGAGAGGAGATGCCACGAACTATCATTCGTTATGGATGTCTTTTGTTAAGTTCTTTTTCTCAATTGGAAAATTTCATAATTTCTCAATATATTTCAATGAAATTATGTATATAGGTTTGTGGAGAGATTCTTTCTGGAGCATGGTGTGTTATGGCCAATCTGATTGTTTTTTCGGTAAAAACATTGTTTTTGGTTACAATTTGGGAAATTTCAAAATCTGAACTAATTTAGCTGAAATTAGATTATGATGTTGATCCAAAAGTTAGTTAACATTTATTTGTAAATAATCATATGTCAACATGCAAAAAATATTGAATTTTGGAGATGATTAGAACAGTACCTACTGAAAATATGTAACATTTTTAACTATTTTATGGTTTGAATAATTAAAGGAATCTGTTATCTTGGAGATTATGATCCTAATAAACAACTTATTGCCACTCTCTGAACTGTTTTCTTCAAGGAGCCTTTTAACCTTTTTCTTCTTATATGAATAAATCTAGGTACAATGGAATCATGAAAATTATCTTTGGGTGTTTAGATTTTGAACTGCCATAATGATCTTCTGGAAAACTGTAACAAATATAAATGAAGGGAGGGTAGATATTTTGCTACAGTTGGAACAAAATTTATTTTACATAAATTCAAAACAAAACATCCCAATATAATAATGATTTTTAACAACGAAAGTAGTTAGGAATAAACTAATTAAAAACTGTATATTGAAGTTGCAGTTTTTAAATATAGGATGAAAAAATTAATTTCAGAGTCCTTGATACTCACCTCACAACAAAGACTTTGTTATGAGAGTTCTTTTTTTCATCTTTAGCATTGTCCTGCTTGAAAATCTACTCAACTCCTGAAATGTACCTCATTTACTCTCGAGCAGGGGAAGTAATTGGTAAAACATTCTGCTGCTTTTTCATTAGCTTCAGTGCTTCAAGACTCAATTTCTGGCAGTTGAAAAAATGTGTAGGCTTTGTCATTATATTTAGGTGTCACAAATCTCTCTTTATTTTTTGAGCCATTTTCAAGAGGATCATAATGTATTGGGTTTTCGTTGCATCAATATCACTTTAATCTGCCACTTTCAAAAATGTTTCTTTATATTTATTTAGATATTATAATTTTTCTCTTGCAACTGCATAATTTATTTTTGTTTTTCACAATTTTTATGGGTAGTCATTGGATAATCATCTAATTGCTATGACGAAATTATAGATTCCCCTACCCCGAAGTTGAAAAAAAAAGGATTGGTTTATTGAGTGTTTACTGTAAATTGCTTTTATATTCTAGAGAACGATTAAATGCTGACAAAGTATTGAGAGAAGAACAAGACCAAGCATATTATGCTTCACTAAGAGCTGACCAAGAAAAAGTAAGTTGTGAATGGATTTGTTCATTCTTTTGAATTGAAAAAAAATATTATGTCATCAATTTTAACTATCTTTGTTCAGGAAAAGGACAAAGGAAACTCTTCTTTCATTCTGATTTTTTGGGGATTAGTGTTCTCATATTAGCTGCTCTACCTTCCTATCTTCTTCAGATGTCTTTTGTACTCTGTAACCTTCCGGGAATTTCAAATCAAACTCTTCATCCACAGCGAGGGTAGATTGTTCTCACTCTTTGTCCATACCATGGGGAGCACTGAAGCAAATATGGTATATCTTGTATCCGTTATTCTTCCTTGTCCTAGTCAATTCGTTTTTGCTTTATCACTTGTCTACCTCTATTGGTGAACCAGCATTAATGACTTTTCATTACTACTTGACTATTTGGTAAGTTATTAGATATACTTGACCAACATCTTAGTTCACTTGCCCATTTGTCCCAATAAAGATGTAAGGCAACAGAATTTGGTAAAAAACCTAAAACGCAACATCAGTAGCAGTAGACTCAGAAGCAGCCCATTTTGTCTGTGAGTTCCCAATACTCCTTTCCTCTCTCTGTTTGTAGTTTTTCTGTCATGCAAACACAAAAAGATGACATTGGCTTGTATACAATGAGATATTTACTGCATTGGGAGACCGAATATCTTACTGAGTGTTTATAATACATTTTACTAACAAGCAATTGAGATCTGGGTTATCATTCATAGAAACCCAAGCTATTCTCAGTCATTACAATTTCCAAGTAAGAGCTTATACATTTAAATTGTTTTTTCACATCAGTTTAGTTTTAAACTTAGTAAATTTATGGGAACTTTATCTGCGTTTTTATTTTTTTTTATCTTCAATTTTCAATTTTTCCAAATGATATCTTTTTATATTTTCATTTTTTTTTTTACTTGTAGGAAAGGAAAAAAAAAGAAGAACAAGACAAAGTTAAACAGGAAGAACAACGTCGGCGAGACAAAGCTGCTGAGTGGGATCGTGTTCTAATGGTTTCTCAAATCTTTTCACTGATTTCTCAGACCAAACAGGAATCCATCATGAAACTATCTTACTAATTAATGTCCATTATTACTATACTAATTGATATTATTCATTTTTTGACAATTTTGACTTTAGAATGTCTTTGGAAATCTTGGTCTTTTTTTAGTTTGTTTTGCAGAATGTATTTCTAGGGTTCAGCTATTGTTACTAAATTCCATAGCATTCCATGATCATTCCATCACTTTGCTGACTTATCATAAATGTACAGCATAAGGCTCAACAGATGATTGCTACTAATAATGTGTGACAGACCCAGTACAAAGGAACTGGGGAGAAAATAAAATTAGATAGTTTAATCAGGCTTGTGAGGGAGAGAAGAAAGGTAGTTCTAAAAGAGGTTGAGAGGGGTTGAATTCTTTTTTTTCTCTTTCATTATATTCTTGCTGGGTTTCAGTATTTCCGAGTCTTTCTGCTCATTAATGACTGCAGCAAAATAGTTTTCTTTCTTTGTAATTATTCATAATCTATGACTGATGATCTTTCTCTCAACTATCCCCACCATTTTTATGTTGCGGTTATGTTCACATCAACTTTTGGTGATTTTCAGGAACGTGAAAGAAGAAAATCAGAAGTGAGAGCTTTAATTCCACCTGAACCAACTCCTAACCAAGAGGGTGTCGTGCGGATAATGCTTACAGTCCCAAGTGGTGCCCATTTAGAGAGAAGATTTCTCAAAACTCAGTCCCTAAAGGTGGGTCTCTTTTGAAAAATCACTTTCCCGTTTAATCCACTGGCAACATGTACATCTATTTAGCCTTTTGCCGTGTTTAAGTATATGCTTGTAGGATGAAATTCATATCAAATAACTTTACCATGTATCAATGCAGGTTTTTCTTCATTATCTGAAAGTAGAACTGCCCTATAAAAACCTTTCAAAAGCCAAGATAGTGTAAAGTGAAGAAGCAATTACCATTGCTTTGAAAAGGTATACCAGGGTCAGTATTTGGAGTCTGGTTCAGTGGGATTTAGAGGAGATTTGAATTGTATATGAGAGAGGAAGAGGGTGTGTGCTGCTTGCCTCTGATAAGGGTTATTACAAATAAAAGTGAAAAGTGGCTTACAGCAAACTTTTGAAAAGCAGGGTAGACCTATTTATCTATTTAGCCTCTTTCAAAGTTTTGGTATGTGCTTGAATTTTGATATAAACTTCATCATTTACTATGTTTTAATGTTTGCTCAATTTAGCAGCTGTTCTAGTTGTAGGTTGAGTATACACTAGTAAATGATTGCTACCTCATTGTTGATATTTTTATTTGTTTTTTTCATTATAATAGAATTTGAATGTTAGCTTTTAAGAGTTTCAATTTATCATTTAAATGATTCATCCATTAATGGTTTTGTTTTAAAGTGATTCATCCTATAAACCATTTTTTTCTCTTTGATTCATCTTTTCTTTTTTTTTTTCCTCTTCTTTTCAGTATTTATATTATTTTATTCTGTGCCATGATCAATGCCCAGATGACTTCAAAGTATTGAGTAATTTCCCGAAAGGTGAAGTGCCGTGCCATCCGACTGAGGACAATCCTGAACCACCAACGTTTATGGAGGCTGGCCTGGACAAATCTGTGCGATTGTTTGTTCATGACAATGAAGCATAAATGTTTCTTCTCAAGCCAAATGCATGAGTGCACAAACAGAGATGGAAGGCTGCTGGGGGTCAGAACCAAGTGTACACCAATAAATAATCAATAAAAAAAGCAGTGGTATTGACAATGTGACTCGCAGGCCACTTTACATGGTCACGTCAGAAGGATATAACTGTGTCCAGCAAACATTGGAATCCTATTTCGTTTTCTGTTTTCTTCTTTCTTTTTTTTTTTTTTTTTTTTTTCATACATTTGTGAGATTTTAAGAAGAAAAATTGTTGAGATATGTAGCAAAATATGACCAGGCCTATGGTGTATATTTGAAAGAATATTCTGAAACCTGGTGACTAGTCTACAAACTTTTTTTTTTTCTTCTAGTACTGGTTTCTTTTTTTTTTCTTTATCTTTATTGTCTTTGCTAGCTTTTTTTCTTTTTTTTTTTCTTCCTCTTAGTATTTAATTTTTCAGTTTGCCATAATCAACTTGAAACAAAAGCTATTTAACTGAATTTGAAAATAGAAAAAATAATTGGAAAAAAATGAAATTCCCAGAATACAATTACATTCCTGCTATGAGAACCAAGGTAAATGTTTATGTAAATTTTCTTCTAGAATGTGGTTAAAGAAGGTAAGAGGGGAAAAAAAGAAATTTTAATGAAAGTGAAATGTTCAGTGGATAACTTCCTCAATTTTCCTAACTCATCTCTGAATTAGAAACTATCATTGCTGTGATTGTCACCATTAAACAGTTAACATTAACTTGGTTTTCAACATTATTAACTTTCACTCTATCCAGTAAGAATCTTTATGGTTTGGTTGATGTGATGAATTAAAAGTTTTCTTCTTTTTTCTCCCCGCACTCCTGTAAAATGCTTACCACACATAACATTTCTTGGTAATTTTTTTTTTTTTTTTTTTTTTTTTTTTTTTTGTTGCTGCCAAATCATAAATTACTAGAGACTGGATATAAATCGCTTTATGGCATCAAGAGCTGAATATAATCATATCATCAATGCAATGAAAATTGGAGATGTATTCAATTGTATACGTGGAATCCATTATGTGTGGGTCTTATGTGTTCTCAATCTGAAGAAAATCTGGCAAGCTTAAGACCAGGAGTAACCCGGATTTCTGAATCATGCTATGATATATACTTAAAATATAAAATAAACAGTGAGATGTTAGGAATAAAATTGTATTGAACAGATACAAATTGATACACTTCTAAAGCAGGGTCTGTTTAATCAATATCAAACCACCAATCCTCATCTGAAAAGAATTCAACAACAAATTAAAATAAAAAAAAGCAGCAAAAAGTTGCCAGTTTGAAAAATGGCCAGTTTCCTGATGATTCTATTTTTCTGGAAGCCAGATATTATGTCTGTTACTATAGAAGGACACTGAGGAACATCATGATAATTTCCTGTTGCTGCTGTCTCTCTCAACTGGGCTTGAAGTCTAACACTATCTGGTTCATTATTACTTTAAATCACTGAGCCAGTCTATATTCGAATAAGTACAGCATCCATGGTATATTCAAAAGGTAGAGTACTTATTTCAAAATCATTATTAGGTCCCTCATAGAAACATTTTGTAGCAGCCTATCATTTAATACTTAAGTGTTGGGCATTTTATAATTTAGTTTATTTTTGTTTACATTCTTTTCTCGTATATTTTTTCTTTGGTTTCTTGAGTTTATCTTTATTTATATATATATATATATATATATATATATATATATATATATATATATGTATATGTATATGTATATATATATATATATATATATATATATATATATATATATACATACATACAAGAAACAAGGACCAACACATTTTTGCGATTCAATTTTCTACTTGAGATTGTCAAGTTGTCTGGAAAAAAAAGTTGTCTTCATAAAATTGGTAAAAGGATTATTGTATTTCTTGTCTCACTATTATTGCTGCTGTATTCAGTGCAAATTTATGAAATTGATCTGGATGGATTTATTTTTTCCTATAAGAATCTTCAAATTTTCCCTTTAGAACACTCTATTGTCACGTTCATGTGTTTATTCCAGTATAAACTCCACTCTGTCATTGAAGCTAAGAAGGAATTTCCAAGATCAACCCGTTAAGGTATTTAATGCCAGGATGTCTCGGTAGGCTTCTAAAAGAGATTTACAGGACATATCTATATCACTGCAATTATTGAAACCTTGGGATATATTA
>CAUOPZ010000319.1:10000-17500 GCA_963457665.1 Thysanoteuthis rhombus
AATCGATGGACATCATGATTCATGATGCTGATCCCATGAGATTATATGCAAAACTGTGGCTGGCGAAATATAAGATGGCATGACAAACTTGACAAGTTCAGAAAGTATTGACTTTGTGATGACCATGATAGAGAGTTCTTGTGAGTCCTTCCCAAGGATTTGCCAGATCTTTCTTCATCCAACGATAGACGATGAAATGCTGCTGATCATGATTCATTGAAGTAAGAAGAACAGATAATACACTTTGAATTTTGCTGAACAATGTAAGGTAAGGTAAGGTGAAGGTAAAGGTTGGATTCATTGAATGATATTTGTTAAATGTGGCAAATTACCAAACTTAGTTAATGACCACCTTCCACCTCCAAACATATCTCTTTTTCTCACCAGGGCTTTAGTTAGCTAAAATTTTGACCATTTCACAAATGTAATGTCCTGTTAGAAGGTAAAAGTACCAATATAGCCATGTTTAAAAGTTTTGAAGAATCTTCAAAAACTCTTAGATTCATGGTCCATGGAGAACAAAGCAAATCATTGTGTATCACTGCAGAGTAAACAAATATTTGAGAAATTTTTTGAAGTCTGTGAAAGTGATTTTCTCTTATGAATGAAAAGAAGAATCTGTGAATAAGAGTCTGTGAAATTGTAGGGACCATTGTAATTTTCAATTCTAAGTGATTAGTACTGATTTTTATAACTTCAGTGATCATGGTGAACGGCTCCCACTACATTACTAAACTTTTTGTCTATAGTTAACTAGAACAATATATTACACTTTATTCAAAATGTTTTGGAGAAATTATTTGGGATATCTTGAAGCTAAAATATCTTTCCTTCATAGATAAGATTATATTATAGTTTTTTTAAGTGTTCAGAACAGAAAATGAAAAGATCTATTATAGTTCTTGGACTGTTAATGATTATCTAACACTTCAATGATTAACTCATCATTTTTTTATGTTAGCAATCATTCTTTCAAATGTTCCATGTTGGCAATTTTCAGAATATTTTTTATCTAGTAATCTCTAATTGACTTACTTATTTTATCTTTCCTACTATCCTCCTCAAATAGTATTCATGGAAACTAATATCAACATAAACCAAAAATAATTCCAAGGGTAAGAACTTTTCTCATCACAAATTAACTGAAGTCATCAAATGCAGGTTTTATGGTAAAATGAAAATTTCCATAAACATTTAGGCTTGCTTCCCCCAAAATAAAATAAAAATTACTGTGGTGGATAGTTCATGTTAATTGACAAAATGGTTTTACTTTTTATTCAGCATTTTTTTTTCTTTTCCTATTTGCAAACATAAGAATGTATTTTTATTCATGCAATTGAATCTCTTCTTCCCATCTTTAATATTATTGCCATGTTTCATCTGAATCATTTTTCAGTGTTGCCAAGTGAATAATCTTAGTAAAGAGGCAAATATAACCTTTCTCCTGGAAAAAAACATGGTGCTTATTAATATACCAATCAAAACAATCCATTTCAGCAACGCTAGATGCACAGATGTAACCATATTGTCAGTTGAAGTTCTCAGGCAATTTCAAACTACACACCAAAGTTCTCCAACTCTTGCTTTGTCAAGCAAAGAAAACCACATGGTTTCAAAATCCATACAAGCCCAACTTATGTGTATGCTAACAAGCCGATGTATTCAGTCCCCATCAACTTCATGACTCCCCAAAGATGTGAAAAAGAATTTCAATTGTCCAAACAAAATTCTAAATGTTATATTTAGAATCAAATTTATAGACAATTTGGAAATGTAGTTTATCAGTATTGTGATATTACTCTCCAATCAGTAACCTTTATCTCGCATTTTTTTCTTTCAGAATTCAGTCTTGAAAGAATGCATTAGTCAATGTCAGAATGTGATTTTAATGAATGCCAAAACCTGTCTCCAACAACCGGAACTTGTGCCTATGCAGAGTTTGCACAATCAATTTAATGACATTTTCTTTGACAATTATCAGACAGTGTTAGGTAAGTAGAAACCCCTAACTTTTTGAACAATTTAAATAAAAAATTTCAGTTAATTCATTCATTTTTTTTCTCAACTAAAGTTATTCTTTATAAGGGTCTGCTCAGATAGTGTAATGCTTTGTATGTCTGTCTCGCATGCAGAAGGTCCTGGGTTTGATTCCCGGTATGAACGAAAAGTGTGGAAACTCTTCATTCAGACAAATTCCCCTGTGCACATGGCAGCTAATTGAGTAAATTCTGATCTTTGTGATTAGGGTAGAGGTATTCCTTTGTTGAACTTACATCCTGTCAAGGGGTTGGTCATAAAAGCTTGTTGGTATGTTGAGACTTGAGAGGATTACTAAGCTGACGCATACAGCAGAAACTGGGATTTATCACCTGCCTTCACACTCCATTGGGGATTGTGTTTCTATCTTTTTTTTCTTTTCATTTTATCATTCCTTGTAAGGAGTATAATCTTTTTATTAGAACCTGTGTACAAGAAATAAAAACATAGTTTTTAATAAACAAACAATTTGATAAAACCATGTACCATTTTTGTTTGCAGGAGACAATTGTACTGTGATGCTGGATTTTTTTACTCAACTTGCCGTTGAAGTTGATAAACACAAGGAAGATGGTTCGGTGAAGGAATCCTTTTGGCCCATTTTGGATACGATCCAAGAAAATTTTCAGAAAGATATGAATCTAATGCACCCTGATTTATTCAAATATTTGGATCTGCTTATGTTTTTTTCAAGAACAGAACCTCTGGCACTGGTCAGTTACTTCATCTTGTCATTTTCATTAGGGAGTGGTGGGGTGATGTTACCAAATATACTGGTGTATAAGATGGACATTTAATTGAAAAAAAATAACTATGCAAATATTGCAGTGTCCAATGTGCTGGTATTATAACCAAAGGGCCATCTGCCAAAGCTCAATATGGTCAAGCTTGGATGAGTTGCAGTAAGTGGTAGTCCATCTAAGACCCTTGTGAAAGCCTGGCATATATGGTAGTCTTTCTGTATGTAAATTTTTCCTGAATACTTGTATTATTTTGTTGAGTTCATCATTCTTCAGAGACATATTTAGTGACAATTGTGCACTTGGTGCCAAGTCTTTTCAATTTGGCATGATATTAGGTATGACCATAACATTTTCAAAAATCACTGCAAGCAATTTGGTTGTGCACAAAATCCAATATGGCCACCAGCAAAAAGCATTACTCTCCTGTCTCCACTGCAGGTAGCCCAGGATTATTGTAATATAAGATCTCTATTTCTGGAGTTATTTTTGCTTTTCAAATTCATTTTATATAAATAAATAACTTTTTATGTGTTTTTATTTTCAAAAAAATTATAAAATTGAAGTCATTTAATCTTTGTGCAAACTAACATACTCTGATGAACAGTTGAAGATACTTTTGACTGAATTATACTTACTACATATCTATGATAAGCTGGATTAGGCCTTGTTCATTCATGTGAGTTACACATGCGACCTCTTGTCTCCTCCTCTCACCCTACCCCCTCCTGCTATTACATTATCTCTGCATGTGCCTCCCTGTGATTCTCTATTTGTGCATGTGTGACCTATCCTGATTAGCATTTATTTTAGACTAAAATTTTATGGTACCAAGTTTATTGTTCACACAAATTATTTTTATATATATATATATATATATATATATATATATATATAAAACTTATGCCATTGTTAGCTAAAAAAAGGTTTCTTACCTGTTCCTGTTTTCAAATTAAACATTTTCTATTTATTGTATTTTATTCATTTTCTCCATGAATGCACACATCCTCTAACCATCAAAGATGAAGGGTTCAATCCTTTTTAATGTGTGTATTTATTCATTTGTGTGTTCCAGCACTCTTGGCCATACCATTTTGTTGGCATCAGTACTTTCCTAGACTCCTTTAACAATCTCTCTTTCTATTTCTGAAAAAAAAACACAACTTTTTTTTACCTCTTTCGGGGCTTTATTCTGACTGGTTTATTAATAACATCTATATTCTCCAGAATCTAGATATTTCTAGGTGTTTTTTTTGTTGTTTTTTTTTTTGTTATTGATATTATTTTTGTTATAACATCGAAAAGCTTGTTGCTTTTCCAATCTTCATCCAATTAATTGTATAGTCAGTTACAGCAGGGAGGACTGATGAAATTTAGTTGTGAGTAGTGTTACTGAAAGTTTATGTGAAAGATGAGCACAAAGTATTCTATTTGACCAAAGTTTGCACATCAGCTGTTTTAAGCTGCGTTGCTGATCGAATTCTTTGAGCTAGATTTGGCTCTTTTTTTTCTTGTTTAGCCACAAGTTCTGAATCTTGCTACTATCTTCAAATATTAATTATTATTCACACTGATTTTTTACAATCACAGTATTGACACTGGTCAAGTGTAATAGCTGTAGTAATACCATTGCAGGCTAAGTTACTGCTGATATTTACTGACACTCAGACCGTTATAATAAAGGGTTTAATTCTAGATCCCAAAACGGCTGAATTGGCATCACTGGAATGGAGCAGTATGATTCAAATTTGACGCATGCAAAACACTCTGACCCCAAATTCCTCAAATATGTTCATGAACATATTAAAACATTAAATTTCAATGCTATCAGCCATGTAATTCTATGAGTTTGATTTATTGATTGTTTCACTCATGAAATATTAATTCTGTTTCATGACATAGTAAAATATCCCAGTGATAGAAGTATTACCTGAAAATATTAAAAACAAATTTCACTTGAATTAAAGCTTTTTTGTAAGAAAAATAAGTAAATTTTAACTTCTTTCATGAAAAAATGGGAGTTAATTTGATAAATACTTATTAAGAAAATTCAATGCTGAAAGAATTTAGAAAAGAACTTGGAAGCATGAATGGGAAATAAAATTTTCGTCTATGATCTTTCATTGTGAGAATTGCCAATAATAGTTTAAAACGCTAAAAATAATGTGCGAGGTACCCCAGAACAAAAAATATTGAATGACTTATTAGTTTATTATAAAGAAAACTTTTTTTGTTTAGAATGTATTTTGACAGAAATAATTATGTGGATTTCTTTTAAGTGATTCAAATTGATTTAAAAAAAAAATATTCTTATTTTTAAATATTGTAGTCTTTGATATAAATATAGTAACCATGAAATATTGTTTTCATTTTCTCAATTTTGAAATAAATGATTTAATAGAAATTGAAAAGCAGCTGTATCTTAATTATTCCGGTCTATAAAATGTATACCTAGCAACATTAAAACCTCTTGTAATTTATGAATTCTTTTTTTTATTCTATCATGAAAAAAAAAAAAATTTTAGATGAGCTAAAAAAAATTGTAAGTATCGTTTAAGACATTTTGTGTATTGAATACTGCTGAAGTGAAACATATCACAGTGAATCGTTAAAGTAACTACATGTATAAAAAAATTATTACACATTTTTTCTATTTCTAGGCTTTTATCGAGCACAGTTCTCCTCCTGATTGGACCAATGCAAAGTCTTATGAAAAAACATTGATTGGCTGCATTTTGTCATTCAGCTGCATTCCACCTTCAGATGTTGGTCCTTATGACTTCTTCAATAATCCCTCTTCAAGTCCAAGAACTGAGCATGATATTACAGAAGCTAATATATGGAAGGTACGTAGCGACATCTGTGTGTTCCTTAAATGCTGTTTTTGTCCTATATTGATAAATTGATGATTTAGAGAGTAGAAATTATTTTTCTGCAGTGTCAGAACATAATTTCTTTATCAAACCACTTGAAGTATCAGAAAATTAAATAGAAGTTTTAATTTAGTTTAATTTATTTATTTATTTTTTCTCTACTGTTTGTTTCAATTTGTATCTTCTCTACTTTGGATGACTTGATTAAGTGTTGCAATTTTAGTTAGTTTTTGTTATGTGTAATAATTGTTTTTATTTTTATTGCAGTATTTGCTGACCTATAAAACATATTTTACAAGATTTTTTTTTCTTTTTCTTCTAATACATCATCATAAGTGATTTATCATTTGTCATTGAATTCAACAGACCATTCTATCATGGTTATCGTGAACTTGTATAGTTTATCTTGTCATCTTATATTCTGCCAGCCTTGGTTTTACATGTGATCTCTTAGGATCCATGTTGTGAGTTGTGATGTCCAGCAGTTGTCTGTCATTCTTGCTGCATGACCAGCCGCCTTGCCATTTGAGTTTTCTTATAGATTCTATGACTCCTGTCTTGTGATTTCTCCCTATGATGTTGAGCATGATTTTTAATTTAAAGGTCAGTCTCTTGTTTAGCCCCATGTTTCAGCTCCATAGGTGACTATCAGAAGAATGCATTGGTTGTATTCCCTTCTTTTTAAGACTAATGGGACCTTCTTGTTCTTGAAGGTTGAGTTATCTCTACCTCTTCATTTGAGGATTACATGGAGATTTGTTGTCCTAGGTAGATGTAGTGGTCTACTTTTTCCAGCTTTGTGTTTTTGATTTTGATTGTTGTACATGACTTCTGTTTTGTTAAAGTTCATGTGTTGTCTAATTACCTTGATTTTTTTTTTTTTTTTTTTTTTTTTTTTTCCCCCATTCAGTTTTTTGCAAATCTGAGGTGGCTTAGGTATTCATGTCTATTCTGATTCCTTTATTTTCCCAGTCTAGGTTCCAGAAGATTATCTTAGACTGTGAGCAGACTTGTTTTACCACTTTTTGTAGCTGAAAGGGTTCTGGGTCTTCATGTAGCCAGATAAAGGAGCTGCTGTGACTGTGAATATGTTGCAATACTCAAATGTATTTCACATTCACACTTTGTGAAGTGGTAGCATCAATGACCATGGGAATTTGAAGCCATCTTGTTCTCGTGGTTGATTTTCATCTAGTGTTTTGGTGATAACTTTGAAAAGTTTGTAGATGCAGTTGAGTAGTTGCTGAGGTTGTCACTAATTTCATAATGATGACCTAAGCAGCTTTTTTGGCCCATGACATATTAGAGTCCATAGAGGTTGCAGTTAAATAATAGAAAATTTGTGTTTATCTTGAACTACTGCTTCTAGTTAGGGTTGGTTGAAAGGATTTGTTCTAACATTGATAGATTGATTTTTTCTAACTAAATATCTTTTTGTTGAAAAGAGTCTAGGTTGTGTCCATTCAACTTGTCTTTTTTACTTGTGAATAAATTTCTTTCTTATTTTGTTCATATGGCCCTGTCACCTGATATTATCTTACAAAACCTGACATTATCATGCCCACTCCCAGGAGGAGGTGGGTGCCGGGTAGGGGTGAAAAGGGAGAAGGAAGGCCTATTTTAGAAGCAGTCCTGATTGAGTTGTTGAGTCAAATTTAGTTCATTTTGGATTATTGTAATCGTTTTTTATTCTTTATTTATTTATCTTATTTTATTTCATTTTTCTTTATTCGATCTCCTTGCTGTAGAACTGAAGCCTTTTAGTACTTGTCTTAACATACCTTGACCAGTGCATTGAATATAGCATATTATTTGGATACATTTCTGGAGGAAGGAGAAAAAGTTGTCTT
>CAUOPZ010000320.1:2500-12500 GCA_963457665.1 Thysanoteuthis rhombus
GGATACAGTACAGGGGACAGTCACACTGTGATGATACAACTTCGGAGAAATTAACTTCTGTGTATGAGAAAATAAGAAAATCAGATTTTTAGAAATAACTTTATGTGAACTAGAAAAAAAATATAACATTAACAAACATAATTATTTTGCCACTCCCAGCTTTCTTGATTCATTTTATTCTAATTTTTGGCTATCTAAAAAAATGTAAATACATGTCCATTTGCTCATGATACATAACGAATTTTGTGTCAAATCATACACATGGAAATAAGATGAAAATTATCAAAAATATAAAGGAATTAAGACATGGGTGAATTAAATTCTCTGAGGAAAACTTGAAGGTGAATGATACTGAGATAATTTGAGAAACGCTGCAGTAGATGGCCTCTCATTTAGACATTTGTTGACTATTAAAAACTTCTCAGTACAAGTTAGAGAATTAAAATCCAGGTAATCATCCCGTCCTTTATCACGGGAATCACAGGAACAAATTTGAATAAATGAATGAGTGCACCCCGAGAACCTTTGATAGATAGAAATTCAGTTAAAACCCGAAAAAGAAAAAAAAAAGGCTGGAATCAGTACTGTAACCATAGGAAACAACATACTTCTCATCTTATCTTCCCCAAGTCCAGACAAAACAGAAGAATATTACAAAAAAACTGTATGGGAAATTAAAGCAATTCTTTCAGAGAGTTTAATTTTTCTTCACATAATTCATATATCATTGAAAAAGAGCATAATTTCATTCCTCTTGTTTTGGAATGACAAATAAAAATAAACAAAAAATGAAAAAACGTTTATATATATATATATATATATATATATATATATATATATATATAAAAAAAAAAAGAATATATACATATAAATATATATATTCTTTTTTTTTTTCTAAGTAAAAAGAGAGTAAATAGGCTCATTATAATCTTAGTAAACCACCACAATTTATTTTTCAGGTGGTTATTTTTCTAGAATCCAGTAAGATGAGACTGCTTTTTTGGTTAAGATTCTGAGAGAAAGGAAAGGAATGAAATAGATATCAGATTTGGCCAGAGAAGCAAATAATCTGAACTTTATCTCAATAAACTGTATGGGAAATTAAAGCAATTCTTACTTACTTACCAAACAAAGGCATTCGAATAGTAATTTCAAAATTTGATTTTGTTCTAATGCTCTTTTCGGCCAAGTCTGAGATAAAGCTCGGATTATCTCCCCTTCCGAACTAATCCAGCAACCAAGATGAATATTGATCGAGATATGAAGCCAGCAAAGAGCAGTTTTCACCTCCTTGTCTATCTTTCAAAACATTTAAATTTTTTTTCATTTGATGAAGTATTGTAAACTATAATTACTAATTTTTGACTACCATTTTCCTTCTTATTTTTTATAGTTTTTTTTTCATCACAAGTCTGACTGCCTATCTACAGCAGTGAGTAAAAAGCACTGATCGGAAGTAAAAAATAAGTTGTCAATGAGAAATGAACTTGTGTCCCTTTTGCTGCAAGGGAAGCCAGGTTTAACACACCTATTGCTATGCCAACTCAACCACAAGACCTTTGGGAGTAAAGATATTGGCAAACCCACAATCTGTGCCATTTACTCACAACTATAGATTGACAGCCTGATTAAATTTGTGATAATTTGGGGAAAAAATTAAAGTAAATTAGTAGTCCAAAATTAATAAAAGGGGTCTTTTTTCTCCAATAATTTTATTTTTATTTTTTACAAAGCAGGCAGCAACAATAACAATACTTGACTATTTCAATTTGAAGAGGAAGCAGGGTGAATTGAATTCAACCTTTTCATTATGTTGGTTTAAAATGAAACACAATTTTAGAAGATGTGCTCGACACAAATGCCTCAAGAGACAATGATCTTAAAATATAAGCACAATTGCATTTATACATAGAACTTTTGGGGACTACTGTCCTCATCCTGTTTTTGCTTTTACTGTCACTGCAAAAAGAAGAGTCAGTCTGCCTTCACATTTCCATCATGATGGCCATTGAACAATTCAGCAAATTTTTAAAGACAAACACCATTCGGTTGGAATAATCATTCTATAACTCCCCAAAGCACTTATAAAAAGAGGCATCAATAACAAGATGACCTATTACAGGACTAACTGGACAGACACATTGGAATGAAGACAGTCTACACCTGCAGATTGAATGGGGTGGTTGTCCAGATTTTCTGACAGCATTTTTGATCACTAGGCACCTGAAGAAGGCTGTTGGGTACAATGGCCACATGTTAACAAAAAATAACCAAGATGAGAACAATAGTCAGAGAGAGAGAAGAAAAAAAAAAAAAAAAAAAAAAAAAAAATCTAATATGATAAAGTTCAGACAGAAATTAGATCATTTTTACAGAGTTCATTGTTTGTATATCCATCTTGAATAAAATCTTGTATCAAGAAAGATTGGATGCTATTATCTAATCAAAGTAACTTTATATGTTAACGAACTTCATTTTTTTTGATCCAGCAGAGGGTGAAAAAATCTTTAGTAAAAATTCCCATGTAATTAACAAGATCTAATTAACACGATAACGACATGATTAATTAAA
The DNA here is from genome assembly GCA_963457665.1 of Thysanoteuthis rhombus. Taxonomy (NCBI): domain Eukaryota; kingdom Metazoa; phylum Mollusca; class Cephalopoda; order Oegopsida; family Thysanoteuthidae; genus Thysanoteuthis; species Thysanoteuthis major. The sequence continues at coordinate 5,072 of CAUOPZ010000320.1, forward strand.
TTGGTTTTCTTCATTTTTACTGGCTATTCCAATTTTGAAAAAAGTTATACAATTAAATATACTTACACAACAAATAAATTTTGTAAATAAAACAAAAAACAAAAACATTGAAACCAAATTATATTGAAATAATTTCCATTTCATTATCTGATCAAAAATTCATAAAAAGGATTAACATCTTGGGTTTAGTTACTTAATAACCCTATTTCTTTAATAGCAAATAGAATTCATTATTTTAATACATGTATAAAGATTGACATTATCAGATGCCAAAGGTGGATTCACTTGGATTTCAAGGCTAGAAATGAATTAAAAAAAAAACAAAACAAACAAATACTTATCAGAATAATCTACAAGATGGTTGCTGCAAACTAATGCTATCCCTTCCCTGGCATTAAAATTTCAAGGTTGATAATTTTGAGCAAGAGTGAGAGAGAGATAGTAAAATAAGCAATGAATCGAAATGTAAGGAAATAAAAATAAAAAATTCTACATAGATGTCAGCAGAAGGGTGGGGGGATCCCAAAATCAAGACTAAATTTGATGCAGTCAAACATTTTTTTTTTAAGAAAGTCAAGCAGAGAAAAATAAATCACATAAGAAATAAGCATTCATCTGATTTGTGTATGTATGTGTCAGAAATTTTATTATCTAATTATTGGTTGCTATTCAATTTGCTAGATCTACTGTTCAGCCTTGCATCTAAACTACGCATTCTGTGGGTCGAAATGATAGTTTTTGGGTCCAACTAGTCATAAAACGAAAATAGAATCTCAGGCCTCTTTATAAACAAATGATTAGTTCAATTTATATAAATGATCTATTCGATAGAACCAGTTCCTTGTTTTCTCTTATATTTGTTATAAATTAAATAATTCATCTAAATTAAACTATTTATCTGTTTGTAGAGCTGCAAGAGATTAATCTTTTCATGACTAGTACAGCAAAAAAATTTTTTGATCCTTAAAATGCGTACTTCTGATGTGAGGTTAAACTGTACCATTACTTTGATTTTTCTTTTGAATTGTTTTTTTCCTTAAAGACTGTAAGCCATTGTGTGTGTGTGTGTGTGTGTGTGTGTGTGTGTGTGTGCATATATTTGCAAGGCTATGGATATCAGCAGCCATGTTGTAGAATTAGGTGTCCCTGGGTGCAGCTGGAAGTAACATTTTTCCCCTGTCCTCAACATCATAAGTTGTTTAGAGAAGTAGTCATAGTAGTTGTAACATTGGAGGAAGATGAAGTGGTGCCAGTGGTGTGGAGGCTGGAATCCCATTTACTGGTCATCACTGCTATTGTCTTTGTTAGCTTCAGCCTCTCTGCGAGCAGTCATCCGCTGCATTGTGGCATGCTGGGCTTGAAGAGTAGCCTGGATACTCTTGCGCACTTTGTCAGCTTTTCGAAATATAGTAATTTCCTGAAAAGAAAAGAAAGAAAGAAAAAAAAAAAAAAACCCATAAAAATAGCTTTTCCTTTTTACAAAATCAACACATCAGTCATTCAGAACAAAGCCCAATTCCAAGTGGCCAATAACAATCAATATATAGGGTGTTGCAAAAGTCACTATTTCAAAACTAACTTTAATTTTTCATAAAAAGTGAAGAAATTTTTCTTTTGGACATATTTCATTTGGTTACCTTAAAAATTACCGAATTGCAAAATATAACATCCCACAAATGCCTCCTATTTCCAGCTTTGCAGAGTCAAACCATTTCTAAACAATCTCCCATGACAGCTCATAAAGCATCTGGCACCAATGCTCTATTTTTTGTTGAATATTATTCTTCATTTCCAGGAGTGTTCGAGGGGTTGTTCATATAAATTCTTAGTTCAACATAACTGAGGAAAAGAAAAAACTGACGGTTCAAGTCTGGACAAAGCCAATTAATTTGTGATCTAAGTGAAATTCAATTGCAAAGCTGAAAATGGAAGGAATTTATTGGCATTAGTTCAAAATAATTTCCAAGATCCAAAATGAATCTTAATTACTAATGCTATTGATCTATGATGTAAATGAAACAGCTGCTGTTAAATTGCACCTCCTCTCTTCATGTTGGCTTTGTATTTTGTGGGTAAATGAGTGATTATTCTATTTGGTCGATATTTTCAATCAAAAATCTTGAGCAGTAGATTGTAGACAGGATTTAGTTGATAATAGCTGACTATATGATAAATCATGTTTATCATTGGCATTTTTTTCAAGACTGTATTTAATTATCCCGTATTTTCTATAAAATACATGTAAATGTCGCTTCCACATACGTCAATTCTTCCCAGCCTCAGCTTAATGTTTCTCAATCTGCTTCCAGTACATTCTGCAGTAGCCTTGTGCCCGCTAAGTGAGGATTAGTATTGCTAAGTACAGAAGCCTCAAAAATTTACCTTGCTTGGGGAACCAGGTAGCACCTTCCCATTGTACTAAGAGGGGTGGGTTGGGCTTGTCCCGATGTCTTTGCAACACCTGCTTGGGGGACAAGTAAACCACAGGACAGTACCTTCCCATTGCACTAAAAGAGGCGGGTTGGGCTTGCTCTGATGCCTTCACAACACCTGTTGCAGGGACTGGAGCATTTTTTTCTCAACTTTCCACATTAAACCCACATCTTGTTCTTGAGAAGAAGCAAGTAGATACTCCCCGTTCATTTTGCAATCTGTGCAACTATGATAACTATACTTAATTTTAAAGACTGGTTTTCCAATCCTGATTCAATTTAAGAGATATAATTTAGAATTACTGACAGAATCTTACAATAGTTTTAGTATCTTAAAATATATATTTTGATATTTGGCTTATCATTCTGTGCCATAGATGATACAGCTTATTCCCACCTTCATCATCTCAATATAAATCACCAAATTTCTGTCCGTTCTTCAGTTTTAGCAAAATTCAAGGAAAAATTATTTTCTCTATGTTCAGGCACATCTAAAATATTTACAAATACTTCAATTCACAAAATTGAAATCTGACTTTAAGCATAACTCAATAGCAGTCACAACTACGGCCACTAATTTTTTCATATCTGATGGACTTGAATAATTTTTTCAAAAGTCTACAAAAAATCATTGAGTCTGCATTTGTGCTCTCCCCTTTAATAATGATGTGATTTCTATGTATCAATCCATCTAAATAATGCTAAGTCTTATTTAATATATGGCATCTAGGTAGTCAGTATCAAGAAATCAAGGTAAACCTTAGAAAAAAGAGCCAGGGAAATTTCTGCAAGAATAGACAAGCAAATATACCTGCTGTTTGAAATACCTGCGTTCCTCCTCATCCACAAGAACTAAGTTAAGATAATAACGGACAGAGAATTTCTTATTGATGTCTCTCATTGTTGGAGTTAGATCGTAACCACTTAAGAAGAGACGAATAGGTATAGATTCACCTGCAAGGAGACAAGAATAAAAATAACATTGACAATTTTTTGCTAGCGACTACACACCATGAATTCATTCCTAAAAGCAAGAAAGCTAATTTTGAAAAACAAAAAATACACTTTTGAAAGAAGTTTATTCTAACTCATTTTTGGAGGTGGGCCAGATAAGAAATATTTTCTTTTTGTGGGCCAAATCAAATGAAAAATAATGGAAATGATCATACAAATGGAAACAACAGTGACAGAACATTTCCCAGGCACAATTTTTTTTCATTACAGGACTGTTTTTTTTTTCTCATAGAAGTACTTAAAATTCCATGTACTATCAATTAATGAGAACCCCCAACAAAATTCTTTTCATAAACGTATTGATTCAACAACATATTTGCATTGGGAAAAAGAGAAGGAAAAATAAGGTACATACCTCTCACAGGAGCACCATCCATGATCTCATACTTAGCTATTGTTTCATTCTCAATATATGTATTTGGACCTGAAAGAGAAAAATTGTTCAAGATTAATATTTTATTAGAAGTACTGACGGGTGCAGCTCAGTGATGAAGTAAATGGACAACTGTCCCAATGGCTATTTAAAAAAGAAACATTGTATCTGCTGGCATTAAAAACACATATCTAAATAAAATTTAAAAAAAAAACTACGGAAATATTACACTGTACCCGATATGCTGCTATTTCCACTATGAGACAGTCCACCAAAGTTTGAAATAGAGAGCTATTATGCTTGAATGAGTTGCAGTGAGCAGTACACACCAAACACTCTTGTAAACCATGTGCCTAGTAAGCCAGCAAATACAATGAATAACTAGAAAAAAATTGTAAAAAAAAATATAGGCAGCTTACTCTGTATTCTCTTTCATTCTCTAGGAATGTCAACAATCATAATATAAGCCAGTTATTAAAAAAAGTCTCCATAATGAGAGAGAGAAAAAGAAAAAAGCTGCAATGCTGGCACACCTGTTCCAGTTGTTTCTCTCTTGATGATTTGAATTTCCATATGCTTGATTTTTATTCGAACCAGTAGGAAGTAGATTTTCCCGACTATCACATCTTTCAAATGATACCTGAAACAGTGAGAAAAAAAAAAGTCAACTTGCACAGTTTTCTCAACTACACAGGCAGGGTTGCCAAAATTGGCCAGAAATATAGATAATCAGATAAAATTTCCAGTGAAGTTTATTTCTTTATGAATTATTAGTTCCATCATTACTTGACCACATTGTCCAAAAACAATTGACTTTTTGCGAGAGAAATGTCTACATTTGCACCTTTGGTAGCACTTCAATGAAATGTAAAGCGACTTTCCGATCAAATTGTTGCCTATTGAACAATAAGTTTAAGTCAGGTTGGTTTTAGCAAAGTGTCGTTGTTTTGTATTTTTAGTTCCAGATCCAAATGTTCAATACCTATATTGCAATGACTCAAATCTTCGCAGAAAAATCTGGCATCACATGTCCATAATACATAAATAAAAATAAATGAAAAGATAATCATAATTTAATGAAAATTTTATTTAAAATAAGAGTAACTACATCAAAACTTTATTTACAAAAAAATGGTCAGAAAAGTCAAAAATAAACAGAATAAAGAAAAAACTTTTTGGATGTGATTTTTGGTACTCAAGTACCTTATTTACTCACTGTGTAAAACTATTCATTTTATTAAACAAAAACTTTTCCTCCTTGTGTACCCATTTGTCAAACATTCTAGATATTCTAAACAAGAGATGGCAACATGCTGGTTTATTATGTCAAATCGAAATATAACTGTACTTTTTGGTACAGAGTAGAATTCAATATCTAAGTTTAGCTTCTGTTGGTTTTTGTAAAGTGTTGTGGATTTGTATTTTTAGTTGCAGATTCAGATGTTCAATACTTATATTGCAATGATTCAAATTGTTGCAGAAATGTCTGGCATCACATGTCTCGAATGTATAGATAAAACTGTACGCTTTCTTAGAATGTAGAACAACATACTTCTCTACATGCCATTTCCACCTACAAAACATCCTGGTAAGGTAGATGGTAGTGCTGAGACCTTATTTTTATGTATATTCTTTTTTCAAAATTTTGCAAGTCACTTGTTGGTGGAAAATACAGTATTTTCTCCTTCATCAAGTGGTCACCAAACTGAGTGCTCAGTTGCCAGGGAATGCTGGGCATCCTGCTGATAAAAAAAATAAAAACTCATTTGAAGGTTCAATAAAATCAAAAGGAGAGAGATACTTACTTGGATTTGTTATATTCAAATTCTATATGCAAACAATCTTCTATGCCAACTTCCATCTTGATGCTGTTGTTCATGTCTGGATACTGAGACAAAGTATGTACAATGATGTCTTGCTCTTTCACAACATCGGTGATTCTTTTCACTATAGTAACTCGTAGAAAATATCTGAAAATTCAAAAGCATTATTATAGTCATGTGTACATCAAAAGGAAATATCAATATTTATAATCCAACATCAAGACATTTGTAAATTAGAAAAAAAAAACATACAAACAAAAACAAACTAAATTAAAATTTAAACTTTCAAATGAAATTTATTTTTTCAAGACGTCTGGCACATATATGAACTGAGGTTTCAATGACTGCTGAGATATATATGTCTCATAGAAGTCTACTGGGACATGTATCACGAAAAATAAAGTAAATGAGATTTTCACGGTTTTTACAACTACAGACAATGACACCATCATCGCATGAAATCCAAGCAGACATTAGTTTGCATTACATGTCCCAACTGGATAGACGTGTAGGCTAGGTGATCTGCTGATTCCATGTTTTTTCACCTGTCCTGGGATAAATGTCCAATGGTCAAAATGTATCCAATCATGATTTTGGTTCTTCAATATATAATTTAGTAAAAGAGTAGTTTTCTTTCACCACTAAGTAAAAATTGATATTTTTGGCTTTTTTAAAAAAAAGATTTTTTTTACACCTTTTTAAGCACACTAATAGGTGTGTCTTGAAAGAGTTAACTGCTTCAAAATCCACGTGAAACTGTGATTGGGTGTGGAACATTTGTGGTCAAATTCAACTCGGGATTTTAGTCAGAGATTTTTTAGACATTTATTCTTCTATCAACAACCTTTCAAGCCAGGTCTTTTAGCTTACCGACTTTTCTCTATCGTTTTTTTTTTATGCCACAAGTGACATTTGTTAAAACCATTTGCTGCTAAAATTTCTACATTCAGATGCGGTATCAATTAGGGGAGAGGTGGGGGGTTCGAGAGTAGTAAAATCTGCAAATTCCTCAAGATGATCACAAAATGTGTTTTGTCATTGTCATCTGTTAAGCAATGACTAGACAATCTTTAGGGGGCTAAAAGAAAAATGTTGCACTGGAAAGAATGAACAATGCTTCTCATTTAGATGCAAGAAGATTTATTGATAAAATATAACATGTGGATGGATGTAGTTTTATTTCCACGATTATTTCATTGAAAGGTGTTCAAAGTTTTCTGAGGGAGTTTAATTTTGCATTGAAGTTGCCTTTCCTACATATAATAAGGCACCATTAAATGTGTTGATTCTATTCTTGTAGTAGTTCAACTCCCATCAGTATTTGAAGAATCAGCATTGCCACACAATGGGTGAAACATTAGTTGAAAACCATAAGGTGATTTAATCTTAGCCTGTTGGTAGTTCTGAATATTTTGAACCAGTGGTCATTGATCTATAACTGATTATTATCCACTTTTCCAGAAAGCTGGGGCCCTTCCTCCCAATTTCTTTTTTTATCAGCACTCTTCAGAAAACTCTTCCCTATCTTTAGTTAGGTTGGGACTTGAATGAATTGATGTTTTGCATACTTTTATGGCCCTAACTGTTCTTAGTAATGGGGTTGTCTTCTCCAAAATTTGAGCAATTCCTTGTAGATAGGAAAACATATTGCCCATGCTATAAGTGCAAACCTATTTATCTATGTAGCCAGGATCTGAGGGACAGGGAAGTGAGTGATGGTCATTACTCAATTATACTGGTAAACCATAGGTCAATTCCAGTTTTGAATCCCACTCCCTTACCTACCC
>CAUOPZ010000322.1:0-46983 GCA_963457665.1 Thysanoteuthis rhombus
GGGGGTGGGGGGTGGTTAGTCTATCATAGCATAGGTACTGTAAGCACCCTAGTTCTTTTTCTTTTTTTTTTCTCACCCACTTGTTCCCCTTTTGCATTTTTTTTCGGGCAGACGATCATAGCAGTGGGGAGGTTTAGTCTATCATAGCATAGGTACTGTAAGCTCCCTAGTTCTTTTTCTTTTTTTTTTTCTCACCCACTTGTTCCCCTTTTGCATTTTTTTCGGGCAGACGATCATAGCAGTGGGGGAGGTTTAGTCTATCATAGCATAGGTACTGTAAGCTCCCTAGTTCTTTTTCTTTTTTTTTTTCTCACCCACTTGTTCCCCTTTTGCATTTTTTTCGGGCAGACGATCATAGCAGTGGGGGAGGTTTAGTCTATCATAGCATAGGTACTGTAAGCTCCCTAGTTCTTTTTCTTTTTTTTTTCTCACCCACTTGTTCCCCTTTTCCATTTTTTTCGGGCAGATCTATGCAGTATTGGGGGGGTGGGGGGTGGTTAGTCTATCATAGCATAGGTACTGTAAGCACCCTAGTTCTTTTTCTTTTTTTTTTCTCACCCACTTGTTCCCCTTTTGCATTTTTTTCGGGCAGACGATCATAGCAGTGGGGGAGGTTTAGTCTATCATAGCATAGGTACTGTAAGCTCCCTAGTTCTTTTTCTTTTTTTTTTTCTCACCCACTTGTTCCCCTTTTGCATTTTTTTCGGGCAGACGATCATAGCAGTGGGGGAGGTTTAGTCTATCATAGCATAGGTACTGTAAGCTCCCTAGTTCTTTTTCTTTTTTTTTTTCTCACCCACTTGTTCCCCTTTTGCATTTTTTTTCGGGCAGACGATCATAGCAGTGGGGGAGGTTTAGTCTATCATAGCATAGGTACTGTAAGCTCCCTAGTTCTTTTTCTTTTTTTTTTTCTCACCCACTTGTTCCCCTTTTCCATTTTTTTCGGGCAGATCTATGCAGTATTGGGGGGGGTGGGGGGTGGTTAGTCTATCATAGCATAGGTACTGTAAGCACCCTAGTTCTTTTTCTTTTTTTTTTCTCACCCACTTGTTCCCCTTTTGCATTTTTTTCGGGCAGACGATCATAGCAGTGGGGGAGGTTTAGTCTATCATAGCATAGGTACTGTAAGCTCCCTAGTTCTTTTTCTTTTTTTTTTTCTCACCCACTTGTTCCCCTTTTGCATTTTTTTCGGGCAGACGATCATAGCAGTGGGGGAGGTTTAGTCTATCATAGCATAGGTACTGTAAGCTCCCTAGTTCTTTTTCTTTTTTTTTTTCTCACCCACTTGTTCCCCTTTTGCATTTTTTTCGGGCAGACGATCATAGCAGTGGGGGAGGTTTAGTCTATCATAGCATAGGTACTGTAAGCTCCCTAGTTCTTTTTCTTTTTTTTTTTCTCACCCACTTGTTCCCCTTTTCCATTTTTTTCGGGCAGATCTATGCAGTATTGGGGGGGGTGGGGGGTGGTTAGTCTATCATAGCATAGGTACTGTAAGCACCCTAGTTCTTTTTCTTTTTTTTTTCTCACCCACTTGTTCCCCTTTTGCATTTTTTTCGGGCAGACGATCATAGCAGTGGGGGAGGTTTAGTCTATCATAGCATAGGTACTGTAAGCTCCCTAGTTCTTTTTCTTTTTTTTTTTCTCACCCACTTGTTCCCCTTTTGCATTTTTTTCGGGCAGACGATCATAGCAGTGGGGGAGGTTTAGTCTATCATAGCATAGGTACTGTAAGCTCCCTAGTTCTTTTTCTTTTTTTTTTTCTCACCCACTTGTTCCCCTTTTGCATTTTTTTCGGGCAGACGATCATAGCAGTGGGGGAGGTTTAGTCTATCATAGCATAGGTACTGTAAGCTCCCTAGTTCTTTTTCTTTTTTTTTTCTCACCCACTTGTTCCCCTTTTCCATTTTTTTCGGGCAGATCTATGCAGTATTGGGGGGGGGTGGGGGGTGGTTAGTCTATCATAGCATAGGTACTGTAAGCACCCTAGTTCTTTTTCTTTTTTTTTTCTCACCCACTTGTTCCCCTTTTGCATTTTTTTCGGGCAGACGATCATAGCAGTGGGGGAGGTTTAGTCTATCATAGCATAGGTACTGTAAGCTCCCTAGTTCTTTTTCTTTTTTTTTTTCTCACCCACTTGTTCCCCTTTTGCATTTTTTTCGGGCAGACGATCATAGCAGTGGGGGAGGTTTAGTCTATCATAGCATAGGTACTGTAAGCTCCCTAGTTCTTTTTCTTTTTTTTTTTTCTCACCCACTTGTTCCCCTTTTGCATTTTTTTCGGGCAGACGATCATAGCAGTGGGGGAGGTTTAGTCTATCATAGCATAGGTACTGTAAGCTCCCTAGTTCTTTTTCTTTTTTTTTTTCTCACCCACTTGTTCCCCTTTTCCATTTTTTTCGGGCAGATCTATGCAGTATTGGGGGGGGTGGGGGGTGGTTAGTCTATCATAGCATAGGTACTGTAAGCACCCTAGTTCTTTTTCTTTTTTTTTTCTCACCCACTTGTTCCCCTTTTGCATTTTTTTTCGGGCAGACGATCATAGCAGTGGGGGAGGTTTAGTCTATCATAGCATAGGTACTGTAAGCTCCCTAGTTCTTTTTCTTTTTTTTTTTCTCACCCACTTGTTCCCCTTTTGCATTTTTTTCGGGCAGACGATCATAGCAGTGGGGGAGGTTTAGTCTATCATAGCATAGGTACTGTAAGCTCCCTAGTTCTTTTTCTTTTTTTTTTTCTCACCCACTTGTTCCCCTTTTGCATTTTTTTCGGGCAGACGATCATAGCAGTGGGGGAGGTTTAGTCTATCATAGCATAGGTACTGTAAGCTCCCTAGTTCTTTTTCTTTTTTTTTTTCTCACCCACTTGTTCCCCTTTTCCATTTTTTTCGGGCAGATCTATGCAGTATTGGGGGGGGTGGGGGGTGGTTAGTCTATCATAGCATAGGTACTGTAAGCACCCTAGTTCTTTTTCTTTTTTTTTTTCTCACCCACTTGTTCCCCTTTTGCATTTTTTTCGGGCAGACGATCATAGCAGTGGGGGAGGTTTAGTCTATCATAGCATAGGTACTGTAAGCTCCCTAGTTCTTTTTCTTTTTTTTTTTCTCACCCACTTGTTCCCCTTTTGCATTTTTTTCGGGCAGACGATCATAGCAGTGGGGGAGGTTTAGTCTATCATAGCATAGGTACTGTAAGCTCCCTAGTTCTTTTTCTTTTTTTTTTTCTCACCCACTTGTTCCCCTTTTGCATTTTTTTCGGGCAGACGATCATAGCAGTGGGGGAGGTTTTAGTCTATCATAGCATAGGTACTGTAAGCTCCCTAGTTCTTTTTCTTTTTTTTTTTCTCACCCACTTGTTCCCCTTTTCCATTTTTTTCGGGCAGATCTATGCAGTATTGGGGGGGGTGGGGGGTGGTTAGTCTATCATAGCATAGGTACTGTAAGCACCCTAGTTCTTTTTCTTTTTTTTTTCTCACCCACTTGTTCCCCTTTTGCATTTTTTTCGGGCAGACGATCATAGCAGTGGGGGAGGTTTAGTCTATCATAGCATAGGTACTGTAAGCTCCCTAGTTCTTTTTCTTTTTTTTTTCTCACCCACTTGTTCCCCTTTTGCATTTTTTTCGGGCAGACGATCATAGCAGTGGGGGAGGTTTAGTCTATCATAGCATAGGTACTGTAAGCTCCCTAGTTCTTTTTCTTTTTTTTTTTCTCACCCACTTGTTCCCCTTTTGCATTTTTTTCGGGCAGACGATCATAGCAGTGGGGGAGGTTTAGTCTATCATAGCATAGGTACTGTAAGCTCCCTAGTTCTTTTTCTTTTTTTTTTTTCTCACCCACTTGTTCCCCTTTTCCATTTTTTTCGGGCAGATCTATGCAGTATTGGGGGGGGGTGGGGGGTGGTTAGTCTATCATAGCATAGGTACTGTAAGCACCCTAGTTCTTTTTCTTTTTTTTTTCTCACCCACTTGTTCCCCTTTTGCATTTTTTTCGGGCAGACGATCATAGCAGTGGGGGAGGTTTAGTCTATCATAGCATAGGTACTGTAAGCTCCGTAGTTCTTTTTCTTTTTTTTTTCTCACCCACTTGTTCCCCTTTTGCATTTTTTTCGGGCAGACGATCATAGCAGTGGGGGAGGTTTAGTCTATCATAGCATAGGTACTGTAAGCTCCCTAGTTCTTTTTCTTTTTTTTTTTCTCACCCACTTGTTCCCCTTTTGCATTTTTTTTCGGGCAGACGATCATAGCAGTGGGGGAGGTTTAGTCTATCATAGCATAGGTACTGTAAGCTCCCTAGTTCTTTTTCTTTTTTTTTTTCTCACCCACTTGTTCCCCTTTTCCATTTTTTTCGGGCAGATCTATGCAGTATTGGGGGGGTGGGGGTGGTTAGTCTATCATAGCATAGGTACTGTAAGCACCCTAGTTCTTTTTCTTTTTTTTTTCTCACCCACTTGTTCCCCTTTTGCATTTTTTTCGGGCAGACGATCATAGCAGTGGGGGAGGTTTAGTCTATCATAGCATAGGTACTGTAAGCTCCCTAGTTCTTTTTCTTTTTTTTTTTCTCACCCACTTGTTCCCCTTTTGCATTTTTTTCGGGCAGACGATCATAGCAGTGGGGGAGGTTTAGTCTATCATAGCATAGGTACTGTAAGCTCCCTAGTTCTTTTTCTTTTTTTTTTTCTCACCCACTTGTTCCCCTTTTCCATTTTTTTCGGGCAGATCTATGCAGTATTGGGGGGGGTGGGGGTGGTTAGTCTATCATAGCATAGGTACTGTAAGCACCCTAGTTCTTTTTCTTTTTTTTTTCTCACCCACTTGTTCCCCTTTTGCATTTTTTTCGGGCAGACGATCATAGCAGTGGGGGAGGTTTAGTCTATCATAGCATAGGTACTGTAAGCTCCCTAGTTCTTTTTCTTTTTTTTTTCTCACCCACTTGTTCCCCTTTTGCATTTTTTTCGGGCAGACGATCATAGCAGTGGGGGAGGTTTAGTCTATCATAGCATAGGTACTGTAAGCTCCCTAGTTCTTTTTCTTTTTTTTTTTCTCACCCACTTGTTCCCCTTTTGCATTTTTTTCGGGCAGACGATCATAGCAGTGGGGGAGGTTTAGTCTATCATAGCATAGGTACTGTAAGCTCCCTAGTTCTTTTTCTTTTTTTTTTTCTCACCCACTTGTTCCCCTTTTCCATTTTTTTCGGGCAGATCTATGCAGTATTGGGGGGGGTGGGGGGTGGTTAGTCTATCATAGCATAGGTACTGTAAGCACCCTAGTTCTTTTTCTTTTTTTTTTCTCACCCACTTGTTCCCCTTTTGCATTTTTTTCGGGCAGACGATCATAGCAGTGGGGGAGGTTTAGTCTATCATAGCATAGGTACTGTAAGCTCCCTAGTTCTTTTTCTTTTTTTTTTTCTCACCCACTTGTTCCCCTTTTGCATTTTTTTCGGGCAGACGATCATAGCAGTGGGGGAGGTTTAGTCTATCATAGCATAGGTACTGTAAGCTCCCTAGTTCTTTTTCTTTTTTTTTTTCTCACCCACTTGTTCCCCTTTTCCATTTTTTTCGGGCAGATCTATGCAGTATTGGGGGGGTGGGGGGTGGTTAGTCTATCATAGCATAGGTACTGTAAGCACCCTAGTTCTTTTTCTTTTTTTTTTCTCACCCACTTGTTCCCCTTTTGCATTTTTTTCGGGCAGACGATCATAGCAGTGGGGGAGGTTTAGTCTATCATAGCATAGGTACTGTAAGCTCCCTAGTTCTTTTTCTTTTTTTTTTTCTCACCCACTTGTTCCCCTTTTGCATTTTTTTCGGGCAGACGATCATAGCAGTGGGGGAGGTTTAGTCTATCATAGCATAGGTACTGTAAGCTCCCTAGTTCTTTTTCTTTTTTTTTTTCTCACCCACTTGTTCCCCTTTTGCATTTTTTTCGGGCAGACGATCATAGCAGTGGGGGAGGTTTAGTCTATCATAGCATAGGTACTGTAAGCTCCCTAGTTCTTTTTCTTTTTTTTTTTCTCACCCACTTGTTCCCCTTTTGCATTTTTTTCGGGCAGATCTATGCAGTATTGGGGGGGGTGGGGGGTGGTTAGTCTATCATAGCATAGGTACTGTAAGCACCCTAGTTCTTTTTCTTTTTTTTTTCTCACCCACTTGTTCCCCTTTTGCATTTTTTTCGGGCAGACGATCATAGCAGTGGGGGAGGTTTAGTCTATCATAGCATAGGTACTGTAAGCTCCCTAGTTCTTTTTCTTTTTTTTTTTCTCACCCACTTGTTCCCCTTTTGCATTTTTTTCGGGCAGACGATCATAGCAGTGGGGGAGGTTTAGTCTATCATAGCATAGGTACTGTAAGCTCCCTAGTTCTTTTTCTTTTTTTTTTTCTCACCCACTTGTTCCCCTTTTGCATTTTTTTCGGGCAGACGATCATAGCAGTGGGGGAGGTTTAGTCTATCATAGCATAGGTACTGTAAGCTCCCTAGTTCTTTTTCTTTTTTTTTTTCTCACCCACTTGTTCCCCTTTTCCATTTTTTTCGGGCAGATCTATGCAGTATTGGGGGGGGTGGGGGGTGGTTAGTCTATCATAGCATAGGTACTGTAAGCACCCTAGTTCTTTTTCTTTTTTTTTTCTCACCCACTTGTTCCCCTTTTGCATTTTTTTCGGGCAGACGATCATAGCAGTGGGGGAGGTATAGTCTATCATAGCATAGGTACTGTAAGCTCCCTAGTTCTTTTTCTTTTTTTTTTTCTCACCCACTTGTTCCCCTTTTGCATTTTTTTCGGGCAGACGATCATAGCAGTGGGGGAGGTTTAGTCTATCATAGCATAGGTACTGTAAGCTCCCTAGTTCTTTTTCTTTTTTTTTTTCTCACCCACTTGTTCCCCTTTTGCATTTTTTTCGGGCAGACGATCATAGCAGTGGGGGAGGTTTAGTCTATCATAGCATAGGTACTGTAAGCTCCCTAGTTCTTTTTCTTTTTTTTTTTCTCACCCACTTGTTCCCCTTTTCCATTTTTTTCGGGCAGATCTATGCAGTATTGGGGGGGGTGGGGGGTGGTTAGTCTATCATAGCATAGGTACTGTAAGCACCCTAGTTCTTTTTCTTTTTTTTTTCTCACCCACTTGTTCCCCTTTTGCATTTTTTTCGGGCAGACGATCATAGCAGTGGGGGAGGTTTAGTCTATCATAGCATAGGTACTGTAAGCTCCCTAGTTCTTTTTCTTTTTTTTTTTCTCACCCACTTGTTCCCCTTTTGCATTTTTTCGGGCAGACGATCATAGCAGTGGGGGAGGTTTAGTCTATCATAGCATAGGTACTGTAAGCTCCCTAGTTCTTTTTCTTTTTTTTTTCTCACCCACTTGTTCCCCTTTTCCATTTTTTTCGGGCAGATCTATGCAGTATTGGGGGGGGTGGGGGGTGGTTAGTCTATCATAGCATAGGTACTGTAAGCTCCCTAGTTCTTTTTCTTTTTTTTTTCTCACCCACTTGTTCCCCTTTTGCATTTTTTTCGGGCAGACGATCATAGCAGTGGGGGAGGTTTAGTCTATCATAGCATAGGTACTGTAAGCTCCCTAGTTCTTTTTCTTTTTTTTTTTCTCACCCACTTGTTCCCCTTTTGCATTTTTTTCGGGCAGACGATCATAGCAGTGGGGGAGGTTTAGTCTATCATAGCATAGGTACTGTAAGCTCCCTAGTTCTTTTTCTTTTTTTTTTTCTCACCCACTTGTTCCCCTTTTGCATTTTTTTCGGGCAGACGATCATAGCAGTGGGGGAGGTTTAGTCTATCATAGCATAGGTACTGTAAGCTCCCTAGTTCTTTTTCTTTTTTTCTTTTCTCACCCACTTGTTCCCCTTTTCCATTTTTTTCGGGCAGATCTATGCAGTATTGGGGGGGGTGGGGGGGGGTTAGTCTATCATAGCATAGGTACTGTAAGCACCCTAGTTCTTTTTCTTTTTTTTTTCTCACCCACTTGTTCCCCTTTTGCATTTTTTTCGGGCAGACGATCATAGCAGTGGGGGAGGTTTAGTCTATCATAGCATAGGTACTGTAAGCTCCCTAGTTCTTTTTCTTTTTTTTTTTCTCACCCACTTGTTCCCCTTTTGCATTTTTTTCGGGCAGACGATCATAGCAGTGGGGGAGGTTTAGTCTATCATAGCATAGGTACTGTAAGCTCCCTAGTTCTTTTTCTTTTTTTTTTCTCACCCACTTGTTCCCCTTTTGCATTTTTTTCGGGCAGACGATCATAGCAGTGGGGGAGGTTTAGTCTATCATAGCATAGGTACTGTAAGCTCCCTAGTTCTTTTTCTTTTTTTTTTTCTCACCCACTTGTTCCCCTTTTCCATTTTTTTCGGGCAGATCTATGCAGTATTGGGGGGGGTGGGGGGTGGTTAGTCTATCATAGCATAGGTACTGTAAGCACCCTAGTTCTTTTTCTTTTTTTTTTCTCACCCACTTGTTCCCCTTTTGCATTTTTTTCGGGCAGACGATCATAGCAGTGGGGGAGGTTTAGTCTATCATAGCATAGGTACTGTAAGCTCCCTAGTTCTTTTTCTTTTTTTTTTTCTCACCCACTTGTTCCCCTTTTGCATTTTTTTCGGGCAGACGATCATAGCAGTGGGGGAGGTTTAGTCTATCATAGCATAGGTACTGTAAGCTCCCTAGTTCTTTTTCTTTTTTTTTTTCTCACCCACTTGTTCCCCTTTTGCATTTTTTTCGGGCAGACGATCATAGCAGTGGGGGAGGTTTAGTCTATCATAGCATAGGTACTGTAAGCTCCCTAGTTCTTTTTCTTTTTTTTTTTCTCACCCACTTGTTCCCCTTTTCCATTTTTTTCGGGCAGATCTATGCAGTATTGGGGGGGTGGGGGGTGGTTAGTCTATCATAGCATAGGTACTGTAAGCACCCTAGTTCTTTTTCTTTTTTTTTTCTCACCCACTTGTTCCCCTTTTGCATTTTTTTCGGGCAGACGATCATAGCAGTGGGGGAGGTTTAGTCTATCATAGCATAGGTACTGTAAGCTCCCTAGTTCTTTTTCTTTTTTTTTTTCTCACCCACTTGTTCCCCTTTTGCATTTTTTTCGGGCAGACGATCATAGCAGTGGGGGAGGTTTAGTCTATCATAGCATAGGTACTGTAAGCTCCCTAGTTCTTTTTCTTTTTTTTTTTCTCACCCACTTGTTCCCCTTTTCCATTTTTTTCGGGCAGATCTATGCAGTATTGGGGGGGGGGTGGTTAGTCTATCATAGCATAGGTACTGTAAGCACCCTAGTTCTTTTTCTTTTTTTTTTCTCACCCACTTGTTCCCCTTTTGCATTTTTTTCGGGCAGACGATCATAGCAGTGGGGGAGGTTTAGTCTATCATAGCATAGGTACTGTAAGCTCCCTAGTTCTTTTTCTTTTTTTTTTTCTCACCCACTTGTTCCCCTTTTGCATTTTTTTCGGGCAGACGATCATAGCAGTGGGGGAGGTTTAGTCTATCATAGCATAGGTACTGTAAGCTCCCTAGTTCTTTTTCTTTTTTTTTTTCTCACCCACTTGTTCCCCTTTTGCATTTTTTTCGGGCAGACGATCATAGCAGTGGGGGAGGTTTAGTCTATCATAGCATAGGTACTGTAAGCTCCCTAGTTCTTTTTCTTTTTTTTTTCTCACCCACTTGTTCCCCTTTTCCATTTTTTTCGGGCAGATCTATGCAGTATTGGGGGGGGTGGGGGGTGGTTAGTCTTTCATAGCATAGGTACTGTAAGCACCCTAGTTCTTTTTCTTTTTTTTTTCTCACCCACTTGTTCCCCTTTTGCATTTTTTTCGGGCAGACGATCATAGCAGTGGGGGAGGTTTAGTCTATCATAGCATAGGTACTGTAAGCTCCCTAGTTCTTTTTCTTTTTTTTTTTCTCACCCACTTGTTCCCCTTTTGCATTTTTTTCGGGCAGACGATCATAGCAGTGGGGGAGGTTTAGTCTATCATAGCATAGGTACTGTAAGCTCCCTAGTTCTTTTTCTTTTTTTTTTTCTCACCCACTTGTTCCCCTTTTGCATTTTTTTCGGGCAGACGATCATAGCAGTGGGGGAGGTTTAGTCTATCATAGCATAGGTACTGTAAGCTCCCTAGTTCTTTTTCTTTTTTTTTTTCTCACCCACTTGTTCCCCTTTTCCATTTTTTTCGGGCAGATCTATGCAGTATTGGGGGGGGTGGGGGGTGGTTAGTCTATCATAGCATAGGTACTGTAAGCACCCTAGTTCTTTTTCTTTTTTTTTTTCTCACCCACTTGTTCCCCTTTTGCATTTTTTTCGGGCAGACGATCATAGCAGTGGGGGAGGTTTAGTCTATCATAGCATAGGTACTGTAAGCTCCCTAGTTCTTTTTCTTTTTTTTTTTCTCACCCACTTGTTCCCCTTTTGCATTTTTTTCGGGCAGACGATCATAGCAGTGGGGGAGGTTTAGTCTATCATAGCATAGGTACTGTAAGCTCCCTAGTTCTTTTTCTTTTTTTTTTTCTCACCCACTTGTTCCCCTTTTCCATTTTTTTCGGGCAGATCTATGCAGTATTGGGGGGGTGGGGGGTGGTTAGTCTATCATAGCATAGGTACTGTAAGCACCCTAGTTCTTTTTCTTTTTTTTTTCTCACCCACTTGTTCCCCTTTTGCATTTTTTTCGGGCAGACGATCATAGCAGTGGGGGAGGTTTAGTCTATCATAGCATAGGTACTGTAAGCTCCCTAGTTCTTTTTCTTTTTTTTTTTCTCACCCACTTGTTCCCCTTTTGCATTTTTTTCGGGCAGACGATCATAGCAGTGGGGGAGGTTTAGTCTATCATAGCATAGGTACTGTAAGCTCCCTAGTTCTTTTTCTTTTTTTTTTTCTCACCCACTTGTTCCCCTTTTGCATTTTTTTCGGGCAGACGATCATAGCAGTGGGGGAGGTTTAGTCTATCATAGCATAGGTACTGTAAGCTCCCTAGTTCTTTTTCTTTTTTTCTTTTCTCACCCACTTGTTCCCCTTTTCCATTTTTTTCGGGCAGATCTATGCAGTATTGGGGGGGGTGGGGGGGGGTTAGTCTATCATAGCATAGGTACTGTAAGCACCCTAGTTCTTTTTCTTTTTTTTTTCTCACCCACTTGTTCCCCTTTTGCATTTTTTTCGGGCAGACGATCATAGCAGTGGGGGAGGTTTAGTCTATCATAGCATAGGTACTGTAAGCTCCCTAGTTCTTTTTCTTTTTTTTTTTCTCACCCACTTGTTCCCCTTTTGCATTTTTTTCGGGCAGACGATCATAGCAGTGGGGGAGGTTTAGTCTATCATAGCATAGGTACTGTAAGCTCCCTAGTTCTTTTTCTTTTTTTTTCTCACCCACTTGTTCCCCTTTTGCATTTTTTTCGGGCAGACGATCATAGCAGTGGGGGAGGTTTAGTCTATCATAGCATAGGTACTGTAAGCTCCCTAGTTCTTTTTCTTTTTTTTTTTCTCACCCACTTGTTCCCCTTTTCCATTTTTTTCGGGCAGATCTATGCAGTATTGGGGGGGTGGGGGGTGGTTAGTCTATCATAGCATAGGTACTGTAAGCACCCTAGTTCTTTTTCTTTTTTTTTTCTCACCCACTTGTTCCCCTTTTGCATTTTTTTCGGGCAGACGATCATAGCAGTGGGGGAGGTTTAGTCTATCATAGCATAGGTACTGTAAGCTCCCTAGTTCTTTTTCTTTTTTTTTTTCTCACCCACTTGTTCCCCTTTTGCATTTTTTTCGGGCAGACGATCATAGCAGTGGGGGGTGGTTAGTCTATCATAGCATAGGTACTGTAAGCTCCCTAGTTCTTTTTCTTTTTTTTTTTCTCACCCACTTGTTCCCCTTTTGCATTTTTTTCGGGCAGACGATCATAGCAGTGGGGGAGGTTTAGTCTATCATAGCATAGGTACTGTAAGCTCCCTAGTTCTTTTTCTTTTTTTTTTTCTCACCCACTTGTTCCCCTTTTCCATTTTTTTCGGGCAGATCTATGCAGTATTGGGGGGGGTGGGGGGTGGTTAGTCTATCATAGCATAGGTACTGTAAGCACCCTAGTTCTTTTTCTTTTTTTTTTCTCACCCACTTGTTCCCCTTTTGCATTTTTTTCGGGCAGACGATCATAGCAGTGGGGGAGGTTTAGTCTATCATAGCATAGGTACTGTAAGCTCCCTAGTTCTTTTTCTTTTTTTTTTTCTCACCCACTTGTTCCCCTTTTCCATTTTTTTCGGGCAGATCTATGCAGTATTGGGGGGGGGGGTGGTTAGTCTATCATAGCATAGGTACTGTAAGCACCCTAGTTCTTTTTCTTTTTTTTTTCTCACCCACTTGTTCCCCTTTTGCATTTTTTTCGGGCAGACGATCATAGCAGTGGGGGAGGTTTAGTCTATCATAGCATAGGTACTGTAAGCTCCCTAGTTCTTTTTCTTTTTTTTTTTCTCACCCACTTGTTCCCCTTTTGCATTTTTTTCGGGCAGACGATCATAGCAGTGGGGGAGGTTTAGTCTATCATAGCATAGGTACTGTAAGCTCCCTAGTTCTTTTTCTTTTTTTTTTTCTCACCCACTTGTTCCCCTTTTGCATTTTTTTCGGGCAGACGATCATAGCAGTGGGGGAGGTTTAGTCTATCATAGCATAGGTACTGTAAGCTCCCTAGTTCTTTTTCTTTTTTTTTTTCTCACCCACTTGTTCCCCTTTTCCATTTTTTTCGGGCAGATCTATGCAGTATTGGGGGGGGTGGGGGGTGGTTAGTCTATCATAGCATAGGTACTGTAAGCACCCTAGTTCTTTTTCTTTTTTTTTTCTCACCCACTTGTTCCCCTTTTGCATTTTTTTCGGGCAGACGATCATAGCAGTGGGGGAGGTTTAGTCTATCATAGCATAGGTACTGTAAGCTCCCTAGTTCTTTTTCTTTTTTTTTTTCTCACCCACTTGTTCCCCTTTTGCATTTTTTTCGGGCAGACGATCATAGCAGTGGGGGAGGTTTAGTCTATCATAGCATAGGTACTGTAAGCTCCCTAGTTCTTTTTCTTTTTTTTTTTCTCACCCACTTGTTCCCCTTTTGCATTTTTTTCGGGCAGACGATCATAGCAGTGGGGGAGGTTTAGTCTATCATAGCATAGGTACTGTAAGCTCCCTAGTTCTTTTTCTTTTTTTTTTTCTCACCCACTTGTTCCCCTTTTCCATTTTTTTCGGGCAGATCTATGCAGTATTGGGGGGGGTGGGGGGTGGTTAGTCTATCATAGCATAGGTACTGTAAGCACCCTAGTTCTTTTTCTTTTTTTTTTTCTCACCCACTTGTTCCCCTTTTGCATTTTTTTCGGGCAGACGATCATAGCAGTGGGGGAGGTTTAGTCTATCATAGCATAGGTACTGTAAGCTCCCTAGTTCTTTTTCTTTTTTTTTTTCTCACCCACTTGTTCCCCTTTTGCATTTTTTTCGGGCAGACGATCATAGCAGTGGGGGAGGTTTAGTCTATCATAGCATAGGTACTGTAAGCTCCCTAGTTCTTTTTCTTTTTTTTTTTCTCACCCACTTGTTCCCCTTTTCCATTTTTTTCGGGCAGATCTATGCAGTATTGGGGGGGGTGGGGGGTGGTTAGTCTATCATAGCATAGGTACTGTAAGCACCCTAGTTCTTTTTCTTTTTTTTTTCTCACCCACTTGTTCCCCTTTTGCATTTTTTTCGGGCAGACGATCATAGCAGTGGGGGAGGTTTAGTCTATCATAGCATAGGTACTGTAAGCTCCCTAGTTCTTTTTCTTTTTTTTTTCTCACCCACTTGTTCCCCTTTTGCATTTTTTTCGGGCAGACGATCATAGCAGTGGGGGAGGTTTAGTCTATCATAGCATAGGTACTGTAAGCTCCCTAGTTCTTTTTCTTTTTTTTTTTCTCACCCACTTGTTCCCCTTTTGCATTTTTTTCGGGCAGACGATCATAGCAGTGGGGGGTGGTTAGTCTATCATAGCATAGGTACTGTAAGCTCCCTAGTTCTTTTTCTTTTTTTTTTTCTCACCCACTTGTTCCCCTTTTGCATTTTTTTCGGGCAGACGATCATAGCAGTGGGGGAGGTTTAGTCTATCATAGCATAGGTACTGTAAGCTCCCTAGTTCTTTTTCTTTTTTTTTTTCTCACCCACTTGTTCCCCTTTTCCATTTTTTTCGGGCAGATCTATGCAGTATTGGGGGGGGTGGGGGGTGGTTAGTCTATCATAGCATAGGTACTGTAAGCACCCTAGTTCTTTTTCTTTTTTTTTTCTCACCCACTTGTTCCCCTTTTGCATTTTTTTCGGGCAGACGATCATAGCAGTGGGGGAGGTTTAGTCTATCATAGCATAGGTACTGTAAGCTCCCTAGTTCTTTTTCTTTTTTTTTTTCTCACCCACTTGTTCCCCTTTTGCATTTTTTTCGGGCAGACGATCATAGCAGTGGGGGAGGTTTAGTCTATCATAGCATAGGTACTGTAAGCTCCCTAGTTCTTTTTCTTTTTTTTTTTCTCACCCACTTGTTCCCCTTTTCCATTTTTTTCGGGCAGATCTATGCAGTATTGGGGGGGGGGTGGTTAGTCTATCATAGCATAGGTACTGTAAGCACCCTAGTTCTTTTTCTTTTTTTTTTCTCACCCACTTGTTCCCCTTTTGCATTTTTTTCGGGCAGACGATCATAGCAGTGGGGGAGGTTTAGTCTATCATAGCATAGGTACTGTAAGCTCCCTAGTTCTTTTTCTTTTTTTTTTTCTCACCCACTTGTTCCCCTTTTGCATTTTTTTCGGGCAGACGATCATAGCAGTGGGGGAGGTTTAGTCTATCATAGCATAGGTACTGTAAGCTCCCTAGTTCTTTTTCTTTTTTTTTTTCTCACCCACTTGTTCCCCTTTTGCATTTTTTTCGGGCAGACGATCATAGCAGTGGGGGAGGTTTAGTCTATCATAGCATAGGTACTGTAAGCTCCCTAGTTCTTTTTCTTTTTTTTTTTCTCACCCACTTGTTCCCCTTTTCCATTTTTTTCGGGCAGATCTATGCAGTATTGGGGGGGGTGGGGGGTGGTTAGTCTATCATAGCATAGGTACTGTAAGCACCCTAGTTCTTTTTCTTTTTTTTTTCTCACCCACTTGTTCCCCTTTTGCATTTTTTTCGGGCAGACGATCATAGCAGTGGGGGAGGTTTAGTCTATCATAGCATAGGTACTGTAAGCTCCCTAGTTCTTTTTCTTTTTTTTTTTCTCACCCACTTGTTCCCCTTTTGCATTTTTTTCGGGCAGACGATCATAGCAGTGGGGGAGGTTTAGTCTATCATAGCATAGGTACTGTAAGCTCCCTAGTTCTTTTTCTTTTTTTTTTTCTCACCCACTTGTTCCCCTTTTGCATTTTTTTCGGGCAGACGATCATAGCAGTGGGGGAGGTTTAGTCTATCATAGCATAGGTACTGTAAGCTCCCTAGTTCTTTTTCTTTTTTTTTTTCTCACCCACTTGTTCCCCTTTTCCATTTTTTTCGGGCAGATCTATGCAGTATTGGGGGGGGTGGGGGGTGGTTAGTCTATCATAGCATAGGTACTGTAAGCACCCTAGTTCTTTTTCTTTTTTTTTTCTCACCCACTTGTTCCCCTTTTGCATTTTTTTCGGGCAGACGATCATAGCAGTGGGGGAGGTTTAGTCTATCATAGCATAGGTACTGTAAGCTCCCTAGTTCTTTTTCTTTTTTTTTTTCTCACCCACTTGTTCCCCTTTTGCATTTTTTTCGGGCAGACGATCATAGCAGTGGGGGAGGTTTAGTCTATCATAGCATAGGTACTGTAAGCTCCCTAGTTCTTTTTCTTTTTTTTTTTCTCACCCACTTGTTCCCCTTTTCCATTTTTTTCGGGCAGATCTATGCAGTATTGGGGGGGGTGGGGGGTGGTTAGTCTATCATAGCATAGGTACTGTAAGCTCCCTAGTTCTTTTTCTTTTTTTTTTCTCACCCACTTGTTCCCCTTTTGCATTTTTTTCGGGCAGACGATCATAGCAGTGGGGGAGGTTTAGTCTATCATAGCATAGGTACTGTAAGCTCCCTAGTTCTTTTTCTTTTTTTTTTTCTCACCCACTTGTTCCCCTTTTGCATTTTTTTCGGGCAGACGATCATAGCAGTGGGGGAGGTTTAGTCTATCATAGCATAGGTACTGTAAGCTCCCTAGTTCTTTTTCTTTTTTTTTTTCTCACCCACTTGTTCCCCTTTTGCATTTTTTTCGGGCAGACGATCATAGCAGTGGGGGAGGTTTAGTCTATCATAGCATAGGTACTGTAAGCTCCCTAGTTCTTTTTCTTTTTTTTTTTCTCACCCACTTGTTCCCCTTTTCCATTTTTTTCGGGCAGATCTATGCAGTATTGGGGGGGGTGGGGGGTGGTTAGTCTATCATAGCATAGGTACTGTAAGCACCCTAGTTCTTTTTCTTTTTTTTTTCTCACCCACTTGTTCCCCTTTTGCATTTTTTTCGGGCAGACGATCATAGCAGTGGGGGAGGTTTAGTCTATCATAGCATAGGTACTGTAAGCTCCCTAGTTCTTTTTCTTTTTTTTTTTCTCACCCACTTGTTCCCCTTTTGCATTTTTTTCGGGCAGACGATCATAGCAGTGGGGGAGGTTTAGTCTATCATAGCATAGGTACTGTAAGCTCCCTAGTTCTTTTTCTTTTTTTTTTTCTCACCCACTTGTTCCCCTTTTCCATTTTTTTCGGGCAGATCTATGCAGTATTGGGGGGGGTGGGGGGTGGTTAGTCTATCATAGCATAGGTACTGTAAGCACCCTAGTTCTTTTTCTTTTTTTTTTCTCACCCACTTGTTCCCCTTTTGCATTTTTTTCGGGCAGACGATCATAGCAGTGGGGGAGGTTTAGTCTATCATAGCATAGGTACTGTAAGCTCCCTATTTCTTTTTCTTTTTTTTTTTCTCACCCACTTGTTCCCCTTTTGCATTTTTTTCGGGCAGACGATCATAGCAGTGGGGGAGGTTTAGTCTATCATAGCATAGGTACTGTAAGCTCCCTAGTTCTTTTTCTTTTTTTTTTTCTCACCCACTTGTTCCCCTTTTGCATTTTTTTCGGGCAGACGATCATAGCAGTGGGGGAGGTTTAGTCTATCATAGCATAGGTACTGTAAGCTCCCTAGTTCTTTTTCTTTTTTTTTTTCTCACCCACTTGTTCCCCTTTTCCATTTTTTTCGGGCAGATCTATGCAGTATTGGGGGGGGTGGGGGGTGGTTAGTCTATCATAGCATAGGTACTGTAAGCACCCTAGTTCTTTTTCTTTTTTTTTTCTCACCCACTTGTTCCCCTTTTGCATTTTTTTCGGGCAGACGATCATAGCAGTGGGGGAGGTTTAGTCTATCATAGCATAGGTACTGTAAGCTCCCTAGTTCTTTTTCTTTTTTTTTTTCTCACCCACTTGTTCCCCTTTTGCATTTTTTTCGGGCAGACGATCATAGCAGTGGGGGAGGTTTAGTCTATCATAGCATAGGTACTGTAAGCTCCCTGGTTCTTTTTCTTTTTTTTTTTCTCACCCACTTGTTCCCCTTTTCCATTTTTTTCGGGCAGATCTATGCAGTATTGGGGGGGGTGGGGGGTGGTTAGTCTATCATAGCATAGGTACTGTAAGCACCCTAGTTCTTTTTCTTTTTTTTTTCTCACCCACTTGTTCCCCTTTTGCATTTTTTTCGGGCAGACGATCATAGCAGTGGGGGAGGTTTAGTCTATCATAGCATAGGTACTGTAAGCTCCCTAGTTCTTTTTCTTTTTTTTTTTCTCACCCACTTGTTCCCCTTTTGCATTTTTTTCGGGCAGACGATCATAGCAGTGGGGGAGGTTTAGTCTATCATAGCATAGGTACTGTAAGCTCCCTAGTTCTTTTTCTTTTTTTTTTTCTCACCCACTTGTTCCCCTTTTGCATTTTTTTCGGGCAGACGATCATAGCAGTGGGGGAGGTTTAGTCTATCATAGCATAGGTACTGTAAGCTCCCTAGTTCTTTTTCTTTTTTTTTTTCTCACCCACTTGTTCCCCTTTTCCATTTTTTTCGGGCAGATCTATGCAGTATTGGGGGGGGTGGGGGGTGGTTAGTCTATCATAGCATAGGTACTGTAAGCACCCTAGTTCTTTTTCTTTTTTTTTTCTCACCCACTTGTTCCCCTTTTGCATTTTTTTCGGGCAGACGATCATAGCAGTGGGGGAGGTTTAGTCTATCATAGCATAGGTACTGTAAGCTCCGTAGTTCTTTTTCTTTTTTTTTTTCTCACCCACTTGTTCCCCTTTTGCATTTTTTTCGGGCAGACGATCATAGCAGTGGGGGAGGTTTAGTCTATCATAGCATAGGTACTGTAAGCTCCCTAGTTCTTTTTCTTTTTTTTTTTCTCACCCACTTGTTCCCCTTTTCCATTTTTTTCGGGCAGATCTATGCAGTATTGGGGGGGGTGGGGGGTGGTTAGTCTATCATAGCATAGGTACTGTAAGCACCCTAGTTCTTTTTCTTTTTTTTTTCTCACCCACTTGTTCCCCTTTTGCATTTTTTTCGGGCAGACGATCATAGCAGTGGGGGAGGTTTAGTCTATCATAGCATAGGTACTGTAAGCTCCCTAGTTCTTTTTCTTTTTTTTTTTCTCACCCACTTGTTCCCCTTTTGCATTTTTTTCGGGCAGACGATCATAGCAGTGGGGGAGGTTTAGTCTATCATAGCATAGGTACTGTAAGCTCCCTAGTTCTTTTTCTTTTTTTTTTTCTCACCCACTTGTTCCCCTTTTGCATTTTTTTCGGGCAGACGATCATAGCAGTGGGGGAGGTTTAGTCTATCATAGCATAGGTACTGTAAGCTCCCTAGTTCTTTTTCTTTTTTTTTTTCTCACCCACTTGTTCCCCTTTTCCATTTTTTTCGGGCAGATCTATGCAGTATTGGGGGGGGTGGGGGGTGGTTAGTCTATCATAGCATAGGTACTGTAAGCACCCTAGTTCTTTTTCTTTTTTTTTTCTCACCCACTTGTTCCCCTTTTGCATTTTTTTCGGGCAGACGATCATAGCAGTGGGGGAGGTTTAGTCTATCATAGCATAGGTACTGTAAGCTCCCTAGTTCTTTTTCTTTTTTTTTTTCTCACCCACTTGTTCCCCTTTTGCATTTTTTTCGGGCAGACGATCATAGCAGTGGGGGAGGTTTAGTCTATCATAGCATAGGTACTGTAAGCTCCCTAGTTCTTTTTCTTTTTTTTTTTCTCACCCACTTGTTCCCCTTTTGCATTTTTTTCGGGCAGACGATCATAGCAGTGGGGGAGGTTTAGTCTATCATAGCATAGGTACTGTAAGCTCCCTAGTTCTTTTTCTTTTTTTTTTTCTCACCCACTTGTTCCCCTTTTCCATTTTTTCGGGCAGATCTATGCAGTATTGGGGGGGGTGGGGGGTGGTTAGTCTATCATAGCATAGGTACTGTAAGCACCCTAGTTCTTTTTCTTTTTTTTTTCTCACCCACTTGTTCCCCTTTTGCATTTTTTTCGGGCAGACGATCATAGCAGTGGGGGAGGTTTAGTCTATCATAGCATAGGTACTGTAAGCTCCCTAGTTCTTTTTCTTTTTTTTTTTCTCACCCACTTGTTCCCCTTTTGCATTTTTTTCGGGCAGACGATCATAGCAGTGGGGGAGGTTTAGTCTATCATAGCATAGGTACTGTAAGCTCCCTAGTTCTTTTTCTTTTTTTTTTTTCTCACCCACTTGTTCCCCTTTTGCATTTTTTTCGGGCAGACGATCATAGCAGTGGGGGAGGTTTAGTCTATCATAGCATAGGTACTGTAAGCTCCCTAGTTCTTTTTCTTTTTTTTTTTCTCACCCACTTGTTCCCCTTTTCCATTTTTTTCGGGCAGATCTATGCAGTATTGGGGGGGGTGGGGGGTGGTTAGTCTATCATAGCATAGGTACTGTAAGCACCCTAGTTCTTTTTCTTTTTTTTTTCTCACCCACTTGTTCCCCTTTTGCATTTTTTTCGGGCAGACGATCATAGCAGTGGGGGAGGTTTAGTCTATCATAGCATAGGTACTGTAAGCTCCCTAGTTCTTTTTCTTTTTTTTTTTCTCACCCACTTGTTCCCCTTTTGCATTTTTTTCGGGCAGACGATCATAGCAGTGGGGGAGGTTTAGTCTATCATAGCATAGGTACTGTAAGCTCCCTAGTTCTTTTTCTTTTTTTTTTTCTCACCCACTTGTTCCCCTTTTCCATTTTTTTCGGGCAGATCTATGCAGTATTGGGGGGGGGTGGGGGGTGGTTAGTCTATCATAGCATAGGTACTGTAAGCACCCTAGTTCTTTTTCTTTTTTTTTTTCTCACCCACTTGTTCCCCTTTTGCATTTTTTTCGGGCAGACGATCATAGCAGTGGGGGAGGTTTAGTCTATCATAGCATAGGTACTGTAAGCTCCCTAGTTCTTTTTCTTTTTTTTTTTCTCACCCACTTGTTCCCCTTTTGCATTTTTTTCGGGCAGACGATCATAGCAGTGGGGGAGGTTTAGTCTATCATAGCATAGGTACTGTAAGCTCCCTAGTTCTTTTTCTTTTTTTTTTTCTCACCCACTTGTTCCCCTTTTGCATTTTTTTCGGGCAGACGATCATAGCAGTGGGGGAGGTTTAGTCTATCATAGCATAGGTACTGTAAGCTCCCTAGTTCTTTTTCTTTTTTTTTTTCTCACCCACTTGTTCCCCTTTTCCATTTTTTTCGGGCAGATCTATGCAGTATTGGGGGGGGTGGGGGGTGGTTAGTCTATCATAGCATAGGTACTGTAAGCACCCTAGTTCTTTTTCTTTTTTTTTTCTCACCCACTTGTTCCCCTTTTGCATTTTTTTCGGGCAGACGATCATAGCAGTGGGGGAGGTTTAGTCTATCATAGCATAGGTACTGTAAGCTCCCTAGTTCTTTTTCTTTTTTTTTTTCTCACCCACTTGTTCCCCTTTTGCATTTTTTTCGGGCAGACGATCATAGCAGTGGGGGAGGTTTAGTCTATCATAGCATAGGTACTGTAAGCTCCCTAGTTCTTTTTCTTTTTTTTTTTCTCACCCACTTGTTCCCCTTTTGCATTTTTTTCGGGCAGACGATCATAGCAGTGGGGGAGGTTTAGTCTATCATAGCATAGGTACTGTAAGCTCCCTAGTTCTTTTTCTTTTTTTTTTTTCTCACCCACTTGTTCCCCTTTTCCATTTTTTTCGGGCAGATCTATGCAGTATTGGGGGGGGTGGGGGGTGGTTAGTCTATCATAGCATAGGTACTGTAAGCACCCTAGTTCTTTTTCTTTTTTTTTTCTCACCCACTTGTTCCCCTTTTGCATTTTTTTCGGGCAGACGATCATAGCAGTGGGGGAGGTTTAGTCTATCATAGCATAGGTACTGTAAGCTCCCTAGTTCTTTTTCTTTTTTTTTTTCTCACCCACTTGTTCCCCTTTTGCATTTTTTTCGGGCAGACGATCATAGCAGTGGGGGAGGTTTAGTCTATCATAGCATAGGTACTGTAAGCTCCCTAGTTCTTTTTCTTTTTTTTTTCTCACTCACTTGTTCCCCTTTTCCATTTTTTTCGGGCAGATCTATGCAGTATTGGGGGTGGTGGGGGGTGGTTAGTCTATCATAGCATAGGTACTGTAAGCACCCTAGTTCTTTTTCTTTTTTTTTTCTCACCCACTTGTTCCCCTTTTGCATTTTTTTCGGGCAGACGATCATAGCAGTGGGGGAGGTTTAGTCTATCATAGCATAGGTACTGTAAGCTCCCTAGTTCTTTTTCTTTTTTTTTTCTCACCCACTTGTTCCCCTTTTCCATTTTTTTCGGGCAGATCTATGCAGTATTGGGGGGGGTTGGGGGTGGTTAGTCTATCATAGCATAGGTACTGTAAGCACCCTAGTTCTTTTTCTTTTTTTTTTCTCACCCACTTGTTCCCCTTTTGCATTTTTTTCAGGCAGACGATCATAGCAGTGGGGGAGGTTTAGTCTATCATAGCATAGGTACTGTAAGCTCCCTAGTTCTTTTTCTTTTTTTTTTTCTCACCCACTTGTTCCCCTTTTGCATTTTTTTCGGGCAGACGATCATAGCAGTGGGGGAGGTTTAGTCTATCATAGCATAGGTACTGTAAGCTCCCTAGTTCTTTTTCTTTTTTTTTTTCTCACCCACTTGTTCCCCTTTTGCATTTTTTTCGGGCAGACGATCATAGCAGTGGGGGAGGTTTAGTCTATCATAGCATAGGTACTGTAAGCTCCCTAGTTCTTTTTCTTTTTTTTTTTCTCACCCACTTGTTCCCCTTTTCCATTTTTTTCGGGCAGATCTATGCAGTATTGGGGGGGGTGGGGGGTGGTTAGTCTATCATAGCATAGGTACTGTAAGCACCCTAGTTCTTTTTCTTTTTTTTTTCTCACCCACTTGTTCCCCTTTTGCATTTTTTTCGGGCAGACGATCATAGCAGTGGGGGAGGTTTAGTCTATCATAGCATAGGTACTGTAAGCTCCCTAGTTCTTTTTCTTTTTTTTTTTCTCACCCACTTGTTCCCCTTTTGCATTTTTTTCGGGCAGACGATCATAGCAGTGGGGGAGGTTTAGTCTATCATAGCATAGGTACTGTAAGCTCCCTAGTTCTTTTTCTTTTTTTTTTTCTCACCCACTTGTTCCCCTCTTGCATTTTTTTCGGGCAGACGATCATAGCAGTGGGGGAGGTTTAGTCTATCATAGCATAGGTACTGTAAGCTCCCTAGTTCTTTTTCTTTTTTTCTTTTCTCACCCACTTGTTCCCCTTTTCCATTTTTTTCGGGCAGATCTATGCAGTATTGGGGGGGGTGGGGGGGGGTTAGTCTATCATAGCATAGGTACTGTAAGCACCCTAGTTCTTTTTCTTTTTTTTTTCTCACCCACTTGTTCCCCTTTTGCATTTTTTTCGGGCAGACGATCATAGCAGTGGGGGAGGTTTAGTCTATCATAGCATAGGTACTGTAAGCTCCCTAGTTCTTTTTCTTTTTTTTTTTCTCACCCACTTGTTCCCCTTTTGCATTTTTTTCGGGCAGACGATCATAGCAGTGGGGGAGGTTTAGTCTATCATAGCATAGGTACTGTAAGCTCCCTAGTTCTTTTTTTTTTTTTTTCTCACCCACTTGTTCCCCTTTTGCATTTTTTTCGGGCAGACGATCATAGCAGTGGGGTAGGTTTAGTCTATCATAGCATAGGTACTGTAAGCTCCCTAGTTCTTTTTCTTTTTTTTTTTCTCACCCACTTGTTCCCCTTTTCCATTTTTTTCGGGCAGATCTATGCAGTATTGGGGGGGGTGGGGGGTGGTTAGTCTATCATAGCATAGGTACTGTAAGCACCCTAGTTCTTTTTCTTTTTTTTTTCTCACCCACTTGTTCCCCTTTTGCATTTTTTTCGGGCAGACGATCATAGCAGTGGGGGAGGTTTAGTCTATCATAGCATAGGTACTGTAAGCTCCCTAGTTCTTTTTCTTTTTTTTTTTCTCACCCACTTGTTCCCCTTTTGCATTTTTTTCGGGCAGACGATCATAGCAGTGGGGGAGGTTTAGTCTATCATAGCATAGGTACTGTAAGCTCCCTAGTTCTTTTTCTTTTTTTTTTTCTCACCCACTTGTTCCCCTTTTGCATTTTTTTCGGGCAGACGATCATAGCAGTGGGGGAGGTTTAGTCTATCATAGCATAGGTACTGTAAGCTCCCTAGTTCTTTTTCTTTTTTTTTTTCTCACCCACTTGTTCCCCTTTTCCATTTTTTTCGGGCAGATCTATGCAGTATTGGGGGGGGGTGGGGGGTGGTTAGTCTATCATAGCATAGGTACTGTAAGCACCCTAGTTCTTTTTCTTTTTTTTTTCTCACCCACTTGTTCCCCTTTTGCATTTTTTTCGGGCAGACGATCATAGCAGTGGGGGAGGTTTAGTCTATCATAGCATAGGTACTGTAAGCTCCCTAGTTCTTTTTCTTTTTTTTTTTCTCACCCACTTGTTCCCCTTTTGCATTTTTTTCGGGCAGACGATCATAGCAGTGGGGGAGGTTTAGTCTATCATAGCATAGGTACTGTAAGCTACCTAGTTCTTTTTCTTTTTTTTTTTCTCACCCACTTGTTCCCCTTTTCCATTTTTTTCGGGCAGATCTATGCAGTATTGGGGGGGGTGGGGGGTGGTTAGTCTATCATAGCATAGGTACTGTAAGCACCCTAGTTCTTTTTCTTTTTTTTTTCTCACCCACTTGTTCCCCTTTTGCATTTTTTTTGGGCAGACGATCATAGCAGTGGGGGAGGTTTAGTCTATCATAGCATAGGTACTGTAAGCTCCCTAGTTCTTTTTCTTTTTTTTTTTCTCACCCACTTGTTCCCCTTTTGCATTTTTTTCGGGCAGACGATCATAGCAGTGGGGGAGGTTTAGTCTATCATAGCATAGGTACTGTAAGCTCCCTAGTTCTTTTTCTTTTTTTTTTTCTCACCCACTTGTTCCCCTTTTGCATTTTTTTCGGGCAGACGATCATAGCAGTGGGGGAGGTTTAGTCTATCATAGCATAGGTACTGTAAGCTCCCTAGTTCTTTTTCTTTTTTTTTTTCTCACCCACTTGTTCCCCTTTTCCATTTTTTTCGGGCAGATCTATGCAGTATTGGGGGGGTGGGGGGTGGTTAGTCTATCATAGCATAGGTACTGTAAGCACCCTAGTTCTTTTTCTTTTTTTTTTCTCACCCACTTGTTCCCCTTTTGCATTTTTTTCGGGCAGACGATCATAGCAGTGGGGGAGGTTTAGTCTATCATAGCATAGGTACTGTAAGCTCCCTAGTTCTTTTTCTTTTTTTTTTTCTCACCCACTTGTTCCCCTTTTGCATTTTTTTCGGGCAGACGATCATAGCAGTGGGGGAGGTTTAGTCTATCATAGCATAGGTACTGTAAGCTCCCTAGTTCTTTTTCTTTTTTTTTTCTCACCCACTTGTTCCCCTTTTGCATTTTTTTTGGGCAGACGATCATAGCAGTGGGGGAGGTTTAGTCTATCATAGCATAGGTACTGTAAGCTCCCTAGTTCTTTTTCTTTTTTTTTTCTCACCCACTTGTTCCCCTTTTCCATTTTTTTCGGGCAGATCTATGCAGTATTGGGGGGATGGGGGGTGGTTAGTCTATCATAGCATAGGTACTGTAAGCACCCTAGTTCTTTTTCTTTTTTTTTTTCTCACCCACTTGTTCCCCTTTTGCATTTTTTTCGGGCAGACGATCATAGCAGTGGGGGAGGTTTAGTCTATCATAGCATAGGTACTGTAAGCTCCCTAGTTCTTTTTCTTTTTTTTTTTCTCACCCACTTGTTCCCCTTTTGCATTTTTTTCGGGCAGACGATCATAGCAGTGGGGGAGGTTTAGTCTATCATAGCATAGGTACTGTAAGCTCCCTAGTTCTTTTTCTTTTTTTTTTTCTCACCCACTTGTTCCCCTTTTCCATTTTTTTCGGGCAGATCTATGCAGTATTGGGGGGGTTGGGGGGTGGTTAGTCTATCATAGCATAGGTACTGTAAGCACCCTAGTTCTTTTTCTTTTTTTTTTCTCACCCACTTGTTCCCCTTTTGCATTTTTTTCGGGCAGACGATCATAGCAGTGGGGGAGGTTTAGTCTATCATAGCATAGGTACTGTAAGCTCCCTAGTTCTTTTTCTTTTTTTTTTTCTCACCCACTTGTTCCCCTTTTGCATTTTTTTCGGGCAGACGATCATAGCAGTGGGGGAGGTTTAGTCTATCATAGCATAGGTACTGTAAGCTCCCTAGTACTTTTTCTTTTTTTTTTTCTCACCCACTTGTTCCCCTTTTGCATTTTTTTCGGGCAGACGATCATAGCAGTGGGGGAGGTTTAGTCTATCATAGCATAGGTACTGTAAGCTCCCTAGTTCTTTTTCTTTTTTTTTTTCTCACCCACTTGTTCCCCTTTTCCATTTTTTTCGGGCAGATCTATGCAGTATTGGGGGGGGTGGGGGGTGGTTAGTCTATCATAGCATAGGTACTGTAAGCACCCTAGTTCTTTTTCTTTTTTTTTTCTCACCCACTTGTTCCCCTTTTGCATTTTTTTCGGGCAGACGATCATAGCAGTGGGGGAGGTTTAGTCTATCATAGCATAGGTACTGTAAGCTCCCTAGTTCTTTTTCTTTTTTTTTTTCTCACCCACTTGTTCCCCTTTTGCATTTTTTTCGGGCAGACGATCATAGCAGTGGGGGAGGTTTAGTCTATCATAGCATAGGTACTGTAAGCTCCCTAGTTCTTTTTCTTTTTTTTTTTCTCACCCACTTGTTCCCCTTTTCCATTTTTTTCGGGCAGATCTATGCAGTATTGGGGGGGGTGGGGGGTGGTTAGTCTATCATAGCATAGGTACTGTAAGCACCCTAGTTCTTTTTCTTTTTTTTTTCTCACCCACTTGTTCCCCTTTTGCATTTTTTTCGGGCAGACGATCATAGCAGTGGGGGAGGTTTAGTCTATCATAGCAGAGGTACTGTAAGCTCCCTAGTTCTTTTTCTTTTTTTTTTCTCACCCACTTGTTCCCCTTTTGCATTTTTTTCGGGCAGACGATCATAGCAGTGGGGGAGGTTTAGTCTATCATAGCATAGGTACTGTAAGCTCCCTAGTTCTTTTTCTTTTTTTTTTTCTCACCCACTTGTTCCCCTTTTGCATTTTTTTCGGGCAGACGATCATAGCAGTGGGGGAGGTTTAGTCTATCATAGCATAGGTACTGTAAGCTCCCTAGTTCTTTTTCTTTTTTTTTTTCTCACCCACTTGTTCCCCTTTTCCATTTTTTTCGGGCAGATCTATGCAGTATTGGGGGGGGTGGGGGGTGGTTAGTCTATCATAGCATAGGTACTGTAAGCACCCTAGTTCTTTTTCTTTTTTTTTTCTCACCCACTTGTTCCCCTTTTGCATTTTTTTCGGGCAGACGATCATAGCAGTGGGGGAGGTTTAGTCTATCATAGCATAGGTACTGTAAGCTCCCTAGTTCTTTTTCTTTTTTTTTTTCTCACCCACTTGTTCCCCTTTTGCATTTTTTTCGGGCAGACGATCATAGCAGTGGGGGAGGTTTAGTCTATCATAGCATAGGTACTGTAAGCTCCCTAGTTCTTTTTCTTTTTTTTTTTCTCACCCACTTGTTCCCCTTTTCCATTTTTTTCGGGCAGATCTATGCAGTATTGGGGGGGGTGGGGGGTGGTTAGTCTATCATAGCATAGGTACTGTAAGCACCCTAGTTCTTTTTCTTTTTTTTTTCTCACCCACTTGTTCCCCTTTTGCATTTTTTTCGGGCAGACGATCATAGCAGTGGGGGAGGTTTAGTCTATCATAGCAGAGGTACTGTAAGCTCCCTAGTTCTTTTTCTTTTTTTTTTCTCACCCACTTGTTCCCCTTTTGCATTTTTTTCGGGCAGACGATCATAGCAGTGGGGGAGGTTTAGTCTATCATAGCATAGGTACTGTAAGCTCCCTAGTTCTTTTTCTTTTTTTTTTTCTCACCCACTTGTTCCCCTTTTGCATTTTTTTCGGGCAGACGATCATAGCAGTGGGGGAGGTTTAGTCTATCATAGCATAGGTACTGTAAGCTCCCTAGTTCTTTTTCTTTTTTTTTTTCTCACCCACTTGTTCCCCTTTTCCATTTTTTTCGGGCAGATCTATGCAGTATTGGGGGGGGTGGGGGGTGGTTAGTCTATCATAGCATAGGTACTGTAAGCACCCTAGTTCTTTTTCTTTTTTTTTTCTCACCCACTTGTTCCCCTTTTGCATTTTTTTCGGGCAGACGATCATAGCAGTGGGGGAGGTTTAGTCTATCATAGCATAGGTACTGTAAGCTCCCTAGTTCTTTTTCTTTTTTTTTTTCTCACCCACTTGTTCCCCTTTTGCATTTTTTTCGGGCAGACGATCATAGCAGTGGGGGAGGTTTAGTCTATCATAGCATAGGTACTGTAAGCTCCCTAGTTCTTTTTCTTTTTTTTTTTCTCACCCACTTGTTCCCCTTTTGCATTTTTTTCGGGCAGACGATCATAGCAGTGGGGGAGGTTTAGTCTATCATAGCATAGGTACTGTAAGCTCCCTAGTTCTTTTTCTTTTTTTTTTTTCTCACCCACTTGTTCCCCTTTTCCATTTTTTTCGGGCAGATCTATGCAGTATTGGGGGTGGTGGGGGTGGTTAGTCTATCATAGCATAGGTACTGTAAGCACCCTAGTTCTTTTTCTTTTTTTTTTCTCACCCACTTGTTCCCCTTTTGCATTTTTTTCGGGCAGACGATCATAGCAGTGGGG
The DNA here is from genome assembly GCA_963457665.1 of Thysanoteuthis rhombus. Lineage (NCBI taxonomy): Eukaryota > Metazoa > Mollusca > Cephalopoda > Oegopsida > Thysanoteuthidae > Thysanoteuthis > Thysanoteuthis major. The sequence continues at coordinate 28,216 of CAUOPZ010000322.1, forward strand.
GAGGTTTAGTCTATCATAGCATAGGTACTGTAAGCTCCCTAGTTCTTTTTCTTTTTTTTTTTCTCACCCACTTGTTCCCCTTTTGCATTTTTTTCGGGCAGACGATCATAGCAGTGGGGGAGGTTTAGTCTATCATAGCATAGGTACTGTAAGCTCCCTAGTTCTTTTTCTTTTTTTTTTTCTCACCCACTTGTTCCCCTTTTGCATTTTTTTCGGGCAGACGATCATAGCAGTGGGGGAGGTTTAGTCTATCATAGCATAGGTACTGTAAGCTCCCTAGTTCTTTTTCTTTTTTTTTTTCTCACCCACTTGTTCCCCTCTTCCATTTTTTTCGGGCAGATCTATGCAGTATTGGGGGGGGTGGGGGTGGTTAGTCTATCATAGCATAGGTACTGTAAGCACCCTAGTTCTTTTTCTTTTTTTTTTTCTCACCCACTTGTTCCCCTTTTGCATTTTTTTCGGGCAGACGATCATAGCAGTGGGGGAGGTTTAGTCTATCATAGCATAGGTACTGTAAGCTCCCTAGTTCTTTTTCTTTTTTTTTTTCTCACCCACTTGTTCCCCTTTTGCATTTTTTTCGGGCAGACGATCATAGCAGTGGGGGAGGTTTAGTCTATCATAGCATAGGTACTGTAAGCTCCCTAGTTCTTTTTCTTTTTTTTTTTCTCACCCACTTGTTCCCCTTTTCCATTTTTTTCGGGCAGATCTATGCAGTATTGGGGGGGTGGGGGGTGGTTAGTCTATCATAGCATAGGTACTGTAAGCACCCTAGTTCTTTTTCTTTTTTTTTTCTCACCCACTTGTTCCCCTTTTGCATTTTTTTCGGGCAGACGATCATAGCAGTGGGGGAGGTTTAGTCTATCATAGCATAGGTACTGTAAGCTCCCTAGTTCTTTTTCTTTTTTTTTTCTCACCCACTTGTTCCCCTTTTGCATTTTTTTCGGGCAGACGATCATAGCAGTGGGGAGGTTTAGTCTATCATAGCATAGGTACTGTAAGCTCCCTAGTTCTTTTTCTTTTTTTTTTTCTCACCCACTTGTTCCCCTTTTGCATTTTTTTCGGGCAGACGATCATAGCAGTGGGGGAGGTTTAGTCTATCATAGCATAGGTACTGTAAGCTCCCTAGTTCTTTTTCTTTTTTTTTTTCTCACCCACTTGTTCCCCTTTTCCATTTTTTTCGGGCAGATCTATGCAGTATTGGGGGGGTGGGGGGTGGTTAGTCTATCATAGCATAGGTACTGTAAGCACCCTAGTTCTTTTTCTTTTTTTTTTCTCACCCACTTGTTCCCCTTTTGCATTTTTTTCGGGCAGACGATCATAGCAGTGGGGGAGGTTTAGTCTATCATAGCATAGGTACTGTAAGCTCCCTAGTTCTTTTTCTTTTTTTTTTTCTCACCCACTTGTTCCCCTTTTGCATTTTTTTCGGGCAGACGATCATAGCAGTGGGGGAGGTTTAGTCTATCATAGCATAGGTACTGTAAGCTCCCTAGTTCTTTTTCTTTTTTTTTTTCTCACCCACTTGTTCCCCTTTTGCATTTTTTTCGGGCAGACGATCATAGCAGTGGGGGAGGTTTAGTCTATCATAGCATAGGTACTGTAAGCTCCCTAGTTCTTTTTCTTTTTTTTTTTCTCACCCACTTGTTCCCCTTTTCCATTTTTTTCGGGCAGATCTATGCAGTATTGGGGGTGTGGGGGGTGGTTAGTCTATCATAGCATAGGTACTGTAAGCACCCTAGTTCTTTTTCTTTTTTTTTTCTCACCCACTTGTTCCCCTTTTGCATTTTTTTCGGGCAGACGATCATAGCAGTGGGGGAGGTTTAGTCTATCATAGCATAGGTACTGTAAGCTCCCTAGTTCTTTTTCTTTTTTTTTTTCTCACCCACTTGTTCCCCTTTTGCATTTTTTTCGGGCAGACGATCATAGCAGTGGGGGAGGTTTAGTCTATCATAGCATAGGTACTGTAAGCTCCCTAGTTCTTTTTCTTTTTTTTTTCTCACCCACTTGTTCCCCTTTTCCATTTTTTTCGGGCAGATCTATGCAGTATTGGGGGTGGTGGGGGGTGGTTAGTCTATCATAGCATAGGTACTGTAAGCACCCTAGTTCTTTTTCTTTTTTTTTTCTCACCCACTTGTTCCCCTTTTGCATTTTTTTCGGCAGACGATCATAGCAGTGGGGGAGGTTTAGTCTATCATAGCATAGGTACTGTAAGCTCCCTAGTTCTTTTTCTTTTTTTTTTTCTCACCCACTTGTTCCCCTTTTGCATTTTTTTCGGGCAGACGATCATAGCAGTGGGGGAGGTTTAGTCTATCATAGCATAGGTACTGTAAGCTCCCTAGTTCTTTTTCTTTTTTTTTTTCTCACCCACTTGTTCCCCTTTTGCATTTTTTTCGGGCAGACGATCATAGCAGTGGGGGAGGTTTAGTCTATCATAGCATAGGTACTGTAAGCTCCCTAGTTCTTTTTCTTTTTTTTTTTCTCACCCACTTGTTCCCCTTTTCCATTTTTTTCGGGCAGATCTATGCAGTATTGGGGGTGGTGGGGGGTGGTTAGTCTATCATAGCATAGGTACTGTAAGCACCCTAGTTCTTTTTCTTTTTTTTTTCTCACCCACTTGTTCCCCTTTTGCATTTTTTTCGGGCAGACGATCATAGCAGTGGGGGAGGTTTAGTCTATCATAGCATAGGTACTGTAAGCTCCCTAGTTCTTTTTCTTTTTTTTTTTCTCACCCACTTGTTCCCCTTTTGCATTTTTTTCGGGCAGACGATCATAGCAGTGGGGGAGGTTTAGTCTATCATAGCATAGGTACTGTAAGCTCCCTAGTTCTTTTTCTTTTTTTTTTTCTCACCCACTTGTTCCCCTTTTGCATTTTTTTCGGGCAGACGATCATAGCAGTGGGGGAGGTTTAGTCTATCATAGCATAGGTACTGTAAGCTCCCTAGTTCTTTTTCTTTTTTTTTTTCTCACCCACTTGTTCCCCTTTTCCATTTTTTTCGGGCAGATCTATGCAGTATTGGGGGGGGTGGGGGGTGGTTAGTCTATCATAGCATAGGTACTGTAAGCACCCTAGTTCTTTTTCTTTTTTTTTTCTCACCCACTTGTTCCCCTTTTGCATTTTTTTCGGGCAGACGATCATAGCAGTGGGGGAGGTTTAGTCTATCATAGCATAGGTACTGTAAGCTCCCTAGTTCTTTTTCTTTTTTTTTTTCTCACCCACTTGTTCCCCTTTTGCATTTTTTTCGGGCAGACGATCATAGCAGTGGGGGAGGTTTAGTCTATCATAGCATAGGTACTGTAAGCTCCCTAGTTCTTTTTCTTTTTTTTTTTCTCACCCACTTGTTCCCCTTTTCCATTTTTTTCGGGCAGATCTATGCAGTATTGGGGGGGGTGGGGGGTGGTTAGTCTATCATAGCATAGGTACTGTAAGCACCCTAGTTCTTTTTCTTTTTTTTTTCTCACCCACTTGTTCCCCTTTTGCATTTTTTTCGGGCAGACGATCATAGCAGTGGGGGAGGTTTAGTCTATCATAGCATAGGTACTGTAAGCTCCCTAGTTCTTTTTCTTTTTTTTTTTCTCACCCACTTGTTCCCCTTTTGCATTTTTTTCGGGCAGACGATCATAGCAGTGGGGGAGGTTTAGTCTATCATAGCATAGGTACTGTAAGCTCCCTAGTTCTTTTTCTTTTTTTTTTTCTCACCCACTTGTTCCCCTTTTGCATTTTTTTCGGGCAGACGATCATAGCAGTGGGGGAGGTTTAGTCTATCATAGCATAGGTACTGTAAGCTCCCTAGTTCTTTTTCTTTTTTTTTTTCTCACCCACTTGTTCCCCTTTTCCATTTTTTTCGGGCAGATCTATGCAGTATTGGGGGGGGTGGGGGGTGGTTAGTCTATCATAGCATAGGTACTGTAAGCACCCTAGTTCTTTTTCTTTTTTTTTTCTCACCCACTTGTTCCCCTTTTGCATTTTTTTCGGGCAGACGATCATAGCAGTGGGGGAGGTTTAGTCTATCATAGCATAGGTACTGTAAGCTCCCTAGTTCTTTTTCTTTTTTTTTTTCTCACCCACTTGTTCCCCTTTTGCATTTTTTTCGGGCAGACGATCATAGCAGTGGGGGAGGTTTAGTCTATCATAGCATAGGTACTGTAAGCTCCCTAGTTCTTTTTCTTTTTTTTTTTCTCACCCACTTGTTCCCCTTTTGCATTTTTTTCGGGCAGACGATCATAGCAGTGGGGGAGGTTTAGTCTATCATAGCATAGGTACTGTAAGCTCCCTAGTTCTTTTTCTTTTTTTTTTTCTCACCCACTTGTTCCCCTTTTCCATTTTTTTCGGGCAGATCTATGCAGTATTGGGGGGGGTGGGGGGTGGTTAGTCTATCATAGCATAGGTACTGTAAGCACCCTAGTTCTTTTTCTTTTTTTTTTCTCACCCACTTGTTCCCCTTTTGCATTTTTTTCAGGCAGACGATCATAGCAGTGGGGGAGGTTTAGTCTATCATAGCATAGGTACTGTAAGCTCCCTAGTTCTTTTTCTTTTTTTTTTTCTCACCCACTTGTTCCCCTTTTGCATTTTTTTCGGGCAGACGATCATAGCAGTGGGGGAGGTTTAGTCTATCATAGCATAGGTACTGTAAGCTCCCTAGTTCTTTTTCTTTTTTTTTTTCTCACCCACTTGTTCCCCTTTTGCATTTTTTTCGGGCAGACGATCATAGCAGTGGGGGAGGTTTAGTCTATCATAGCATAGGTACTGTAAGCTCCCTAGTTCTTTTTCTTTTTTTTTTTCTCACCCACTTGTTCCCCTTTTCCATTTTTTTCGGGCAGATCTATGCAGTATTGGGGGGGGTGGGGGGTGGTTAGTCTATCATAGCATAGGTACTGTAAGCACCCTAGTTCTTTTTCTTTTTTTTTTCTCACCCACTTGTTCCCCTTTTGCATTTTTTTCGGGCAGACGATCATAGCAGTGGGGGAGGTTTAGTCTATCATAGCATAGGTACTGTAAGCTCCCTAGTTCTTTTTCTTTTTTTTTTTCTCACCCACTTGTTCCCCTTTTGCATTTTTTTCGGGCAGACGATCATAGCAGTGGGGGAGGTTTAGTCTATCATAGCATAGGTACTGTAAGCTCCCTAGTTCTTTTTCTTTTTTTTTTTTCTCACCCACTTGTTCCCCTTTTGCATTTTTTTCGGGCAGACGATCATAGCAGTGGGGGAGGTTTAGTCTATCATAGCATAGGTACTGTAAGCTCCCTAGTTCTTTTCCTTTTTTTTTTTCTCACCCACTTGTTCCCCTTTTCCATTTTTTTCGGGCAGATCTATGCAGTATTGGGGGGGGTGGGGGGTGGTTAGTCTATCATAGCATAGGTACTGTAAGCACCCTAGTTCTTTTTCTTTTTTTTTTCTCACCCACTTGTTCCCCTTTTGCATTTTTTTCGGGCAGACGATCATAGCAGTGGGGGAGGTTTAGTCTATCATAGCATAGGTACTGTAAGCTCCCTAGTTCTTTTTCTTTTTTTTTTCTCACCCACTTGTTCCCCTTTTGCATTTTTTTCGGGCAGACGATCATAGCAGTGGGGGAGGTTTAGTCTATCATAGCATAGGTACTGTAAGCTCCCTAGTTCTTTTTCTTTTTTTTTTTCTCACCCACTTGTTCCCCTTTTGCATTTTTTTCGGGCAGACGATCATAGCAGTGGGGGAGGTTTAGTCTATCATAGCATAGGTACTGTAAGCTCCCTAGTTCTTTTTCTTTTTTTTTTTCTCACCCACTTGTTCCCCTTTTCCATTTTTTTCGGGCAGATCTATGCAGTATTGGGGGGGGTGGGGGGTGGTTAGTCTATCATAGCATAGGTACTGTAAGCACCCTAGTTCTTTTTCTTTTTTTTTTCTCACCCACTTGTTCCCCTTTTGCATTTTTTTCGGGCAGACGATCATAGCAGTGGGGGAGGTTTAGTCTATCATAGCATAGGTACTGTAAGCTCCCTAGTTCTTTTTCTTTTTTTTTTTCTCACCCACTTGTTCCCCTTTTGCATTTTTTTCGGGCAGACGATCATAGCAGTGGGGGAGGTTTAGTCTATCATAGCATAGGTACTGTAAGCTCCCTAGTTCTTTTTCTTTTTTTTTTTCTCACCCACTTGTTCCCCTTTTGCATTTTTTTCGGGCAGACGATCATAGCAGTGGGGGAGGTTTAGTCTATCATAGCATAGGTACTGTAAGCTCCCTAGTTCTTTTTCTTTTTTTTTTCTCACCCACTTGTTCCCCTTTTCCATTTTTTTCGGGCAGATCTATGCAGTATTGGGGGGGGTGGGGGGTGGTTAGTCTATCATAGCATAGGTACTGTAAGCACCCTAGTTCTTTTTCTTTTTTTTTTCTCACCCACTTGTTCCCCTTTTGCATTTTTTTCGGGCAGACGATCATAGCAGTGGGGGAGGTTTAGTCTATCATAGCATAGGTACTGTAAGCTCCCTAGTTCTTTTTCTTTTTTTTTTTCTCACCCACTTGTTCCCCTTTTGCATTTTTTTCGGGCAGACGATCATAGCAGTGGGGGAGGTTTAGTCTATCATAGCATAGGTACTGTAAGCTCCCTAGTTCTTTTTCTTTTTTTTTTTCTCACCCACTTGTTCCCCTTTTGCATTTTTTTCGGGCAGACGATCATAGCAGTGGGGGAGGTTTAGTCTATCATAGCATAGGTACTGTAAGCTCCCTAGTTCTTTTTCTTTTTTTTTTTCTCACCCACTTGTTCCCCTTTTCCATTTTTTTCGGGCAGATCTATGCAGTATTGGGGGGGGTGGGGGGTGGTTAGTCTATCATAGCATAGGTACTGTAAGCACCCTAGTTCTTTTTCTTTTTTTTTTCTCACCCACTTGTTCCCCTTTTGCATTTTTTTCGGGCAGACGATCATAGCAGTGGGGGAGGTTTAGTCTATCATAGCATAGGTACTGTAAGCTCCCTAGTTCTTTTTCTTTTTTTTTTTCTCACCCACTTGTTCCCCTTTTGCATTTTTTTCGGGCAGACGATCATAGCAGTGGGGGAGGTTTAGTCTATCATAGCATAGGTACTGTAAGCTCCCTAGTTCTTTTTCTTTTTTTTTTTCTCACCCACTTGTTCCCCTTTTGCATTTTTTTCGGGCAGACGATCATAGCAGTGGGGGAGGTTTAGTCTATCATAGCATAGGTACTGTAAGCTCCCTAGTTCTTTTTCTTTTTTTTTTTCTCACCCACTTGTTCCCCTTTTCCATTTTTTTCGGGCAGATCTATGCAGTATTGGGGGGGGTGGGGGGTGGTTAGTCTATCATAGCATAGGTACTGTAAGCACCCTAGTTCTTTTTCTTTTTTTTTTCTCACCCACTTGTTCCCCTTTTGCATTTTTTTCGGGCAGACGATCATAGCAGTGGGGGAGGTTTAGTCTATCATAGCATAGGTACTGTAAGCTCCCTAGTTCTTTTTCTTTTTTTTTTTCTCACCCACTTGTTCCCCTTTTGCATTTTTTTCGGGCAGACGATCATAGCAGTGGGGGAGGTTTAGTCTATCATAGCATAGGTACTGTAAGCTCCCTAGTTCTTTTTCTTTTTTTTTTTCTCACCCACTTGTTCCCCTTTTGCATTTTTTTCGGGCAGACGATCATAGCAGTGGGGGAGGTTTAGTCTATCATAGCATAGGTACTGTAAGCTCCCTAGTTCTTTTTCTTTTTTTTTTTCTCACCCACTTGTTCCCCTTTTCCATTTTTTTCGGGCAGATCTATGCAGTATTGGGGGGGGTGGGGGGTGGTTAGTCTATCATAGCATAGGTACTGTAAGCACCCTAGTTCTTTTTCTTTTTTTTTTCTCACCCACTTGTTCCCCTTTTGCATTTTTTTCGGGCAGACGATCATAGCAGTGGGGGAGGTTTAGTCTATCATAGCATAGGTACTGTAAGCTCCCTAGTTCTTTTTCTTTTTTTTTTTCTCACCCACTTGTTCCCCTTTTGCATTTTTTTCGGGCAGACGATCATAGCAGTGGGGGAGGTTTAGTCTATCATAGCATAGGTACTGTAAGCTCCCTAGTTCTTTTTCTTTTTTTTTTTCTCACCCACTTGTTCCCCTTTTGCATTTTTTTCGGGCAGACGATCATAGCAGTGGGGGAGGTTTAGTCTATCATAGCATAGGTACTGTAAGCTCCCTAGTTCTTTTTCTTTTTTTTTTCTCACCCACTTGTTCCCCTTTTCCATTTTTTTCGGGCAGATCTATGCAGTATTGGGGGGGGTGGGGGGTGGTTAGTCTATCATAGCATAGGTACTGTAAGCACCCTAGTTCTTTTTCTTTTTTTTTTCTCACCCACTTGTTCCCCTTTTGCATTTTTTTCGGGCAGACGATCATAGCAGTGGGGGAGGTTTAGTCTATCATAGCATAGGTACTGTAAGCTCCCTAGTTCTTTTTCTTTTTTTTTTTCTCACCCACTTGTTCCCCTTTTGCATTTTTTTCGGGCAGACGATCATAGCAGTGGGGGAGGTTTAGTCTATCATAGCATAGGTACTGTAAGCTCCCTAGTTCTTTTTCTTTTTTTTTTTCTCACCCACTTGTTCCCCTTTTGCATTTTTTTCGGGCAGACGATCATAGCAGTGGGGGAGGTTTAGTCTATCATAGCATAGGTACTGTAAGCTCCCTAGTTCTTTTTCTTTTTTTTTTTCTCACCCACTTGTTCCCCTTTTCCATTTTTTTCGGGCAGATCTATGCAGTATTGGGGGGGGTGGGGGGTGGTTAGTCTATCATAGCATAGGTACTGTAAGCACCCTAGTTCTTTTTCTTTTTTTTTTCTCACCCACTTGTTCCCCTTTTGCATTTTTTTCGGGCAGACGATCATAGCAGTGGGGGAGGTTTAGTCTATCATAGCATAGGTACTGTAAGCTCCCTAGTTCTTTTTCTTTTTTTTTTTCTCACCCACTTGTTCCCCTTTTGCATTTTTTTCGGGCAGACGATCATAGCAGTGGGGGAGGTTTAGTCTATCATAGCATAGGTACTGTAAGCTCCCTAGTTCTTTTTCTTTTTTTTTTTCTCACCCACTTGTTCCCCTTTTGCATTTTTTTCGGGCAGACGATCATAGCAGTGGGGGAGGTTTAGTCTATCATAGCATAGGTACTGTAAGCTCCCTAGTTCTTTTTCTTTTTTTTTTTCTCACCCACTTGTTCCCCTTTTCCATTTTTTTCGGGCAGATCTATGCAGTATTGGGGGGGGTGGGGGGTGGTTAGTCTATCATAGCATAGGTACTGTAAGCACCCTAGTTCTTTTTCTTTTTTTTTTCTCACCCACTTGTTCCCCTTTTGCATTTTTTTCGGGCAGACGATCATAGCAGTGGGGGAGGTTTAGTCTATCATAGCATAGGTACTGTAAGCTCCCTAGTTCTTTTTCTTTTTTTTTTTCTCACCCACTTGTTCCCCTTTTGCATTTTTTTCGGGCAGACGATCATAGCAGTGGGGGAGGTTTAGTCTATCATAGCATAGGTACTGTAAGCTCCCTAGTTCTTTTTCTTTTTTTTTTTCTCACCCACTTGTTCCCCTTTTGCATTTTTTTCGGGCAGACGATCATAGCAGTGGGGGAGGTTTAGTCTATCATAGCATAGGTACTGTAAGCTCCCTAGTTCTTTTTCTTTTTTTTTTTCTCACCCACTTGTTCCCCTTTTCCATTTTTTTCGGGCAGATCTATGCAGTATTGGGGGGGGTGGGGGTGGTTAGTCTATCATAGCATAGGTACTGTAAGCACCCTAGTTCTTTTTCTTTTTTTTTTCTCACCCACTTGTTCCCCTTTTGCATTTTTTTCGGGCAGACGATCATAGCAGTGGGGGAGGTTTAGTCTATCATAGCATAGGTACTGTAAGCTCCCTAGTTCTTTTTCTTTTTTTTTTTCTCACCCACTTGTTCCCCTTTTGCATTTTTTTCGGGCAGACGATCATAGCAGTGGGGGAGGTTTAGTCTATCATAGCATAGGTACTGTAAGCTCCCTAGTTCTTTTTCTTTTTTTTTTTCTCACCCACTTGTTCCCCTTTTGCATTTTTTTCGGGCAGACGATCATAGCAGTGGGGGAGGTTTAGTCTATCATAGCATAGGTACTGTAAGCTCCCTAGTTCTTTTTCTTTTTTTTTTTCTCACCCACTTGTTCCCCTTTTCCATTTTTTTCGGGCAGATCTATGCAGTATTGGGGGGGGTGGGGGGTGGTTAGTCTATCATAGCATAGGTACTGTAAGCACCCTAGTTCTTTTTCTTTTTTTTTCTCACCCACTTGTTCCCCTTTTGCATTTTTTTCGGGCAGACGATCATAGCAGTGGGGAGGTTTAGTCTATCATAGCATAGGTACTGTAAGCTCCCTAGTTCTTTTTCTTTTTTTTTTTCTCACCCACTTGTTCCCCTTTTGCATTTTTTTCGGGCAGACGATCATAGCAGTGGGGGAGGTTTAGTCTATCATAGCATAGGTACTGTAAGCTCCCTAGTTCTTTTTCTTTTTTTTTTCTCACCCACTTGTTCCCCTTTTGCATTTTTTTCGGGCAGACGATCATAGCAGTGGGGGAGGTTTAGTCTATCATAGCATAGGTACTGTAAGCTCCCTAGTTCTTTTTCTTTTTTTTTTCTCACCCACTTGTTCCCCTTTTCCATTTTTTTCGGGCAGATCTATGCAGTATTGGGGGGGGTGGGGGGTGGTTAGTCTATCATAGCATAGGTACTGTAAGCACCCTAGTTCTTTTTCTTTTTTTTTTCTCACCCACTTGTTCCCCTTTTGCATTTTTTTCGGGCAGACGATCATAGCAGTGGGGGAGGTTTAGTCTATCATAGCATAGGTACTGTAAGCTCCCTAGTTCTTTTTCTTTTTTTTTTTCTCACCCACTTGTTCCCCTTTTGCATTTTTTTCGGGCAGACGATCATAGCAGTGGGGGAGGTTTAGTCTATCATAGCATAGGTACTGTAAGCTCCCTAGTTCTTTTTCTTTTTTTTTTCTCACCCACTTGTTCCCCTTTTGCATTTTTTTCGGGCAGACGATCATAGCAGTGGGGGAGGTTTAGTCTATCATAGCATAGGTACTGTAAGCTCCCTAGTTCTTTTTCTTTTTTTTTTCTCACCCACTTGTTCCCCTTTTCCATTTTTTTCGGGCAGATCTATGCAGTATTGGGGGGGGTGGGGGGTGGTTAGTCTATCATAGCATAGGTACTGTAAGCACCCTAGTTCTTTTTCTTTTTTTTTTCTCACCCACTTGTTCCCCTTTTGCATTTTTTTCGGGCAGACGATCATAGCAGTGGGGGAGGTTTAGTCTATCATAGCATAGGTACTGTAAGCTCCCTAGTTCTTTTTCTTTTTTTTTTTCTCACCCACTTGTTCCCCTTTTGCATTTTTTTCGGGCAGACGATCATAGCAGTGGGGGAGGTTTAGTCTATCATAGCATAGGTACTGTAAGCTCCCTAGTTCTTTTTCTTTTTTTTTTTCTCACCCACTTGTTCCCCTTTTGCATTTTTTTCGGGCAGACGATCATAGCAGTGGGGGAGGTTTAGTCTATCATAGCATAGGTACTGTAAGCTCCCTAGTTCTTTTTCTTTTTTTTTTTCTCACCCACTTGTTCCCCTTTTCCATTTTTTTCGGGCAGATCTATGCAGTATTGGGGGGGGTGGGGGGTGGTTAGTCTATCATAGCATAGGTACTGTAAGCACCCTAGTTCTTTTTCTTTTTTTTTTCTCACCCACTTGTTCCCCTTTTGCATTTTTTTCGGGCAGACGATCATAGCAGTGGGGGAGGTTTAGTCTATCATAGCATAGGTACTGTAAGCTCCCTAGTTCTTTTTCTTTTTTTTTTTCTCACCCACTTGTTCCCCTTTTGCATTTTTTTCGGGCAGACGATCATAGCAGTGGGGGAGGTTTAGTCTATCATAGCATAGGTACTGTAAGCTCCCTAGTTCTTTTTCTTTTTTTTTTCTCACCCACTTGTTCCCCTTTTGCATTTTTTTCGGGCAGACGATCATAGCAGTGGGGGAGGTTTAGTCTATCATAGCATAGGTACTGTAAGCTCCCTAGTTCTTTTTCTTTTTTTTTTTCTCACCCACTTGTTCCCCTTTTCCATTTTTTTCGGGCAGATCTATGCAGTATTGGGGGGGGTGGGGGGTGGTTAGTCTATCATAGCATAGGTACTGTAAGCACCCTAGTTCTTTTTCTTTTTTTTTTCTCACCCACTTGTTCCCCTTTTGCATTTTTTTCGGGCAGACGATCATAGCAGTGGGGGAGGTTTAGTCTATCATAGCATAGGTACTGTAAGCTCCCTAGTTCTTTTTCTTTTTTTTTTTCTCACCCACTTGTTCCCCTTTTGCATTTTTTTCGGGCAGACGATCATAGCAGTGGGGGAGGTTTAGTCTATCATAGCATAGGTACTGTAAGCTCCCTAGTTCTTTTTCTTTTTTTTTTCTCACCCACTTGTTCCCCTTTTGCATTTTTTTCGGGCAGACGATCATAGCAGTGGGGGAGGTTTAGTCTATCATAGCATAGGTACTGTAAGCTCCCTAGTTCTTTTTCTTTTTTTTTTTCTCACCCACTTGTTCCCCTTTTCCATTTTTTTCGGGCAGATCTATGCAGTATTGGGGGGGGTGGGGGTGGTTAGTCTATCATAGCATAGGTACTGTAAGCACCCTAGTTCTTTTTCTTTTTTTTTTCTCACCCACTTGTTCCCCTTTTGCATTTTTTTCGGGCAGACGATCATAGCAGTGGGGGAGGTTTAGTCTATCATAGCATAGGTACTGTAAGCTCCCTAGTTCTTTTTCTTTTTTTTTTTCTCACCCACTTGTACTTGTTCCCCTTTTGCATTTTTTTCGGGCAGACGATCATAGCAGTGGGGGAGGTTTAGTCTATCATAGCATAGGTACTGTAAGCTCCCTAGTTCTTTTTCTTTTTTTTTTTCTCACCCACTTGTTCCCCTTTTGCATTTTTTTCGGGCAGACGATCATAGCAGTGGGGGAGGTTTAGTCTATCATAGCATAGGTACTGTAAGCTCCCTAGTTCTTTTTCTTTTTTTTTTTCTCACCCACTTGTTCCCCTTTTCCATTTTTTCGGGCAGATCTATGCAGTATTGGGGGGGGGTGGGGGGTGGTTAGTCTATCATAGCATAGGTACTGTAAGCACCCTAGTTCTTTTTCTTTTTTTTTTCTCACCCACTTGTTCCCCTTTTGCATTTTTTTCGGGCAGACGATCATAGCAGTGGGGGAGGTTTAGTCTATCATAGCATAGGTACTGTAAGCTCCCTAGTTCTTTTTCTTTTTTTTTTTCTCACCCACTTGTTCCCCTTTTGCATTTTTTTCGGGCAGACGATCATAGCAGTGGGGGAGGTTTAGTCTATCATAGCATAGGTACTGTAAGCTCCCTAGTTCTTTTTCTTTTTTTTTTTCTCACCCACTTGTTCCCCTTTTGCATTTTTTTCGGGCAGACGATCATAGCAGTGGGGGAGGTTTAGTCTATCATAGCATAGGTACTGTAAGCTCCCTAGTTCTTTTTCTTTTTTTTTTTCTCACCCACTTGTTCCCCTTTTCCATTTTTTTCGGGCAGATCTATGCAGTATTGGGGGGGGTGGGGGGTGGTTAGTCTATCATAGCATAGGTACTGTAAGCACCCTAGTTCTTTTTCTTTTTTTTTTCTCACCCACTTGTTCCCCTTTTGCATTTTTTTCGGGCAGACGATCATAGCAGTGGGGGAGGTTTAGTCTATCATAGCATAGGTACTGTAAGCTCCCTAGTTCTTTTTCTTTTTTTTTTTCTCACCCACTTGTTCCCCTTTTGCATTTTTTCGGGCAGACGATCATAGCAGTGGGGGAGGTTTAGTCTATCATAGCATAGGTACTGTAAGCTCCTTAGTTCTTTTTCTTTTTTTTTTTTCTCACCCACTTGTTCCCCTTTTGCATTTTTTTCGGGCAGACGATCATAGCAGTGGGGGAGGTTTAGTCTATCATAGCATAGGTACTGTAAGCACCCTAGTTCTTTTTCTTTTTTTTTTCTCACCCACTTGTTCCCCTTTTGCATTTTTTTCGGGCAGACGATCATAGCAGTGGGGGAGGTTTAGTCTATCATAGCATAGGTACTGTAAGCTCCCTAGTTCTTTTTCTTTTTTTTTTTCTCACCCACTTGTTCCCCTTTTGCATTTTTTTCGGGCAGACGATCATAGCAGTGGGGGAGGTTTAGTCTATCATAGCATAGGTACTGTAAGCTCCCTAGTTCTTTTTCTTTTTTTTTTTCTCACCCACTTGTTCCCCTTTTGCATTTTTTTCGGGCAGACGATCATAGCAGTGGGGGAGGTTTAGTCTATCATAGCATAGGTACTGTAAGCTCCCTAGTTCTTTTTCTTTTTTTTTTTCTCACCCACTTGTTCCCCTTTTCCATTTTTTTCGGGCAGATCTATGCAGTATTGGGGGGGGTGGGGGGTGGTTAGTCTATCATAGCATAGGTACTGTAAGCTCCCTAGTTCTTTTTCTTTTTTTTTTCTCACCCACTTGTTCCCCTTTTGCATTTTTTTCGGGCAGACGATCATAGCAGTGGGGGAGGTTTAGTCTATCATAGCATAGGTACTGTAAGCTCCCTAGTTCTTTTTCTTTTTTTTTTTCTCACCCACTTGTTCCCCTTTTGCATTTTTTTCGGGCAGACGATCATAGCAGTGGGGGAGGTTTAGTCTATCATAGCATAGGTACTGTAAGCTCCCTAGTTCTTTTTCTTTTTTTTTTTCTCACCCACTTGTTCCCCTTTTGCATTTTTTTCGGGCAGACGATCATAGCAGTGGGGGAGGTTTAGTCTATCATAGCATAGGTACTGTAAGCTCCCTAGTTCTTTTTCTTTTTTTTTTTCTCACCCACTTGTTCCCCTTTTCCATTTTTTTCGGGCAGATCTATGCAGTATTGGGGGGGGTGGGGGGTGGTTAGTCTATCATAGCATAGGTACTGTAAGCACCCTAGTTCTTTTTCTTTTTTTTTTCTCACCCACTTGTTCCCCTTTTGCATTTTTTTCGGGCAGACGATCATAGCAGTGGGGGAGGTTTAGTCTATCATAGCATAGGTACTGTAAGCTCCCTAGTTCTTTTTCTTTTTTTTTTTCTCACCCACTTGTTCCCCTTTTGCATTTTTTTCGGGCAGACGATCATAGCAGTGGGGGAGGTTTAGTCTATCATAGCATAGGTACTGTAAGCTCCCTAGTTCTTTTTCTTTTTTTTTTTCTCACCCACTTGTTCCCCTTTTGCATTTTTTTCGGGCAGACGATCATAGCAGTGGGGGAGGTTTAGTCTATCATAGCATAGGTACTGTAAGCTCCCTAGTTCTTTTTCTTTTTTTTTTTCTCACCCACTTGTTCCCCTTTTCCATTTTTTTCGGGCAGATCTATGCAGTATTGGGGGGGGTGGGGGGTGGTTAGTCTATCATAGCATAGGTACTGTAAGCACCCTAGTTCTTTTTCTTTTTTTTTTCTCACCCACTTGTTCCCCTTTTGCATTTTTTTCGGGCAGACGATCATAGCAGTGGGGGAGGTTTAGTCTATCATAGCATAGGTACTGTAAGCTCCCTAGTTCTTTTTCTTTTTTTTTTTCTCACCCACTTGTTCCCCTTTTGCATTTTTTTCGGGCAGACGATCATAGCAGTGGGGGAGGTTTAGTCTATCATAGCATAGGTACTGTAAGCTCCCTAGTTCTTTTTCTTTTTTTTTTTCTCACCCACTTGTTCCCCTTTTGCATTTTTTTCGGGCAGACGATCATAGCAGTGGGGGAGGTTTAGTCTATCATAGCATAGGTACTGTAAGCTCCCTAGTTCTTTTTCTTTTTTTTTTTCTCACCCACTTGTTCCCCTTTTCCAATTTTTTCGGGCAGATCTATGCAGTATTGGGGGGGGTGGGGGGGTGGTTAGTCTATCATAGCATAGGTACTGTAAGCACCCTAGTTCTTTTTCTTTTTTTTTTCTCACCCACTTGTTCCCCTTTTGCATTTTTTTCGGGCAGACGATCATAGCAGTGGGGGAGGTTTAGTCTATCATAGCATAGGTACTGTAAGCTCCCTAGTTCTTTTTCTTTTTTTTTTTCTCACCCACTTGTTCCCCTTTTGCATTTTTTTCGGGCAGACGATCATAGCAGTGGGGGAGGTTTAGTCTATCATAGCATAGGTACTGTAAGCTCCCTAGTTCTTTTTCTTTTTTTTTTTCTCACCCACTTGTTCCCCTTTTGCATTTTTTTCGGGCAGACGATCATAGCAGTGGGGGAGGTTTAGTCTATCATAGCATAGGTACTGTAAGCTCCCTAGTTCTTTTTCTTTTTTTTTTTCTCACCCACTTGTTCCCCTTTTCCATTTTTTTCGGGCAGATCTATGCAGTATTGGGGGGGTGGGGGGTGGTTAGTCTATCATAGCATAGGTACTGTAAGCACCCTAGTTCTTTTTCTTTTTTTTTTCTCACCCACTTGTTCCCCTTTTGCATTTTTTTCGGGCAGACGATCATAGCAGTGGGGGAGGTTTAGTCTATCATAGCATAGGTACTGTAAGCTCCCTAGTTCTTTTTCTTTTTTTTTATCTCACCCACTTGTTCCCCTTTTGCATTTTTTTCGGGCAGACGATCATAGCAGTGGGGGAGGTTTAGTCTATCATAGCATAGGTACTGTAAGCTCCCTAGTTCTTTTTCTTTTTTTTTTTCTCACCCACTTGTTCCCCTTTTGCATTTTTTTCGGGCAGACGATCATAGCAGTGGGGGAGGTTTAGTCTATCATAGCATAGGTACTGTAAGCTCCCTAGTTCTTTTTCTTTTTTTTTTTCTCACCCACTTGTTCCCCTTTTCCATTTTTTTCGGGCAGATCTATGCAGTATTGGGGGGGGTGGGGGGTGGTTAGTCTATCATAGCATAGGTACTGTAAGCACCCTAGTTCTTTTTCTTTTTTTTTTCTCACCCACTTGTTCCCCTTTTGCATTTTTTTCGGGCAGACGATCATAGCAGTGGGGGAGGTTTAGTCTATCATAGCATAGGTACTGTAAGCTCCCTAGTTCTTTTTCTTTTTTTTTTTCTCACCCACTTGTTCCCCTTTTGCATTTTTTTCGGGCAGACGATCATAGCAGTGGGGGAGGTTTAGTCTATCATAGCATAGGTACTGTAAGCTCCCTAGTTCTTTTTCTTTTTTTTTTTCTCACCCACTTGTTCCCCTTTTCCAATTTTTTCGGGCAGATCTATGCAGTATTGGGGGGGGGTGGGGGGTGGTTAGTCTATCATAGCATAGGTACTGTAAGCACCCTAGTTCTTTTTCTTTTTTTTTTCTCACCCACTTGTTCCCCTTTTGCATTTTTTTCGGGCAGACGATCATAGCAGTGGGGGAGGTTTAGTCTATCATAGCATAGGTACTGTAAGCTCCCTAGTTCTTTTTCTTTTTTTTTTTCTCACCCACTTGTTCCCCTTTTGCATTTTTTTCGGGCAGACGATCATAGCAGTGGGGGAGGTTTAGTCTATCATAGCATAGGTACTGTAAGCTCCCTAGTTCTTTTTCTTTTTTTTTTTCTCACCCACTTGTTCCCCTTTTGCATTTTTTTCGGGCAGACGATCATAGCAGTGGGGGAGGTTTAGTCTATCATAGCATAGGTACTGTAAGCTCCCTAGTTCTTTTTCTTTTTTTTTTTCTCACCCACTTGTTCCCCTTTTCCATTTTTTTCGGGCAGATCTATGCAGTATTGGGGGGTGGGGGGTGGTTAGTCTATCATAGCATAGGTACTGTAAGCACCCTAGTTCTTTTTCTTTTTTTTTTCTCACCCACTTGTTCCCCTTTTGCATTTTTTTCGGGCAGACGATCATAGCAGTGGGGGAGGTTTAGTCTATCATAGCATAGGTACTGTAAGCTCCCTAGTTCTTTTTCTTTTTTTTTATCTCACCCACTTGTTCCCCTTTTGCATTTTTTTCGGGCAGACGATCATAGCAGTGGGGGAGGTTTAGTCTATCATAGCATAGGTACTGTAAGCTCCCTAGTTCTTTTTCTTTTTTTTTTTCTCACCCACTTGTTCCCCTTTTGCATTTTTTTCGGGCAGACGATCATAGCAGTGGGGGAGGTTTAGTCTATCATAGCATAGGTACTGTAAGCTCCCTAGTTCTTTTTCTTTTTTTTTTTCTCACCCACTTGTTCCCCTTTTCCATTTTTTTCGGGCAGATCTATGCAGTATTGGGGGGGGTGGGGGGTGGTTAGTCTATCATAGCATAGGTACTGTAAGCACCCTAGTTCTTTTTCTTTTTTTTTTCTCACCCACTTGTTCCCCTTTTGCATTTTTTTCGGGCAGACGATCATAGCAGTGGGGGAGGTTTAGTCTATCATAGCATAGGTACTGTAAGCTCCCTAGTTCTTTTCTTTTTTTTTTTCTCACCCACTTGTTCCCCTTTTGCATTTTTTTCGGGCAGACGATCATAGCAGTGGGGGAGGTTTAGTCTATCATAGCATAGGTACTGTAAGCTCCCTAGTTCTTTTTCTTTTTTTTTTTCTCACCCACTTGTTCCCCTTTTGCATTTTTTTCGGGCAGACGATCATAGCAGTGGGGGAGGTTTAGTCTATCATAGCATAGGTACTGTAAGCTCCCTAGTTCTTTTTCTTTTTTTTTTTCTCACCCACTTGTTCCCCTTTTCCATTTTTTTCGGGCAGATCTATGCAGTATTGGGGGGGTGGGGGGTGGTTAGTCTATCATAGCATAGGTACTGTAAGCACCCTAGTTCTTTTTCTTTTTTTTTTTCTCACCCACTTGTTCCCCTTTTGCATTTTTTTCGGGCAGACGATCATAGCAGTGGGGGAGGTTTAGTCTATCATAGCATAGGTA